>PVIH01001176.1:210619-255515 GCA_004025045.1 Sigmodon hispidus
TGTAGATGTACCACAGTTTGTTAATCCATTCTTCAGTTGAGGGACATCTAGGTTGTTTCCAGGTTCTTGCTATTATAAATAATGCTGCTATGAACATAGTTGAGCTAATACCTTTGGAGTGTGAATGTGCCTCTTTAGGGTATACACCCAGAAGTGGTATTGCTGGGTCCTTGGGGAGATTGATTCTCAATTTTCTGAGCAACCTCCATATTGCATTCCAAAGTGGCTGAACAAGCTTACACTCCCACCAACAATGGAGGAGTGTTCCCCTTGCTCTGCATTCTCTCCAACATAGGCTGTCATCTGTGCCTTTTATCTTAGCCAATCTAACAGGTGTTAGGTGGTATCTCAAAGTTGTTTTGATTTGCATTTCTCTGATGGCTAAAGATGAAGAGTACTTTTTCAGGTGCCTTTCAGCCATTCGTAGTTCCTCTGCTGAGAATTCCCTTTTTAGATCTGTACTCCATTTTTTGATTGGGTTATTCAAGGTTTTGGGCTCTAAATTCTTGAGCTCTTTATATACCCTAGAGATCAGTCCTCTATCACTTGTAGGGTTGGTGAAGATCTTTTCCCATTCTGTAGGCTGTCATTTTGTCCTATTGACTGTGTCCTTGACTTTGCAGAAGCTTCCTAGCTTCAGGAGATCCCACTTATTGATTGTTGGTCTTAGTGTCTGTGCCACTGGTGTTATATTTAGGAAGTGTAACCACTATTCATAACCACTGAGCCATCTCTCCAACTTAAGTATTGCCTTTCAGTATAGTGAATGCACACCTCTTGATTTATATTTTAGACATGTGGCTTTGAGCCATGTCTGAAGTTACTTATAATTTCATATGTTGAAGAAATAAAGTATTTTAGATTTTTCAAAAGCATTCAGTTTTGAATGTTTTTGTGTGTTTGTGTGTGTGTGTTTGCATATGGCATATGATCAATGTGTGCAGGCACACAAATCTATGTAGAGGCAGAGGAGGATATTGGATAACTTACTCCACTATTTTCCATCTTATTCTCTTGTGATAGAATACCCGTCACTGAACCTGGAGCTAGATGGGCAGCCAGGAAGCCCTAGTGATTTCATACATACATGTACACAACACACACACACACACACACACACACACACACACACACACACCACTGCTATGGTTACAAGTGCACAAAAGGCCACGCCTGACGGTTTATAAGGATAAATGGGGATTAGAACGTTTGAACATAAAGTATTCTTACCCTATGAGTAATCTCCTCAGCCTGTCTTGCGTTTTATGTGGATTTAAATGCTGCTTCCTCTATACCTAGAGTAAATATCTCTACTGTTGGAAGATAGTATGCATGTGTCATTCTTCTGTCTTAAAACTCTCCCTATATAATGGGTCACTGCTACAGTTCACCATTATTGACACTCTACACTCTATACTTGTTTTGACATTAAAAAGAGGTGTAAAAATGCCTTCCTTGGGCTGGGACAATGTCTTAGTAAAGTGCTTATCTTACAGGCATAAGGATGTGAGTTCAATCCCTGACATGTACATAAAACAGACAAGGTATGATGATGCACATTTTTAATCCCAACACTAGGGAGATAGAAACAGATGGGTCAAAGAGACTCTCTAGCCAACCAACCTGACATATTTGGTGAACTCCAAACCCAAGGGAGACCCTGTTGCATAACAGACAAGCTGCTTCTGAGGAACAATAGCCTAGGTTGCTCCCCTGCCAATGTGCACACATGCTCTAATAAGAACACACACAAATACCAAATGCTTTACTTTCCATGTTTGTCATAGTGGATAGAAAATAGGCATATATATGCTTTTCCTTTATATTAAAACACCTAAGGAAATTCAATTCTTTAATGGTGTTTTATTGTTTCTTCTCTTAAAGGCACCTGAACTGAATCAAACACTTAAAAATTCACTTACATGCTGCCTCTGGTTATTGGATCACTATGGCGACTGATTAAGGACTCACTGGTTCAGTCAACATTTTATAGATAGTAAAACCAAGGCCCAGAGACTGGTTAAATGCAGACCTTAAGTAGCACAACTGGATGGGAAACTATGCAGCCTAGTTCCAAAGCTCTTCTTACCTTAGAGAACTGATCTGCTTTTCTGATGGCAAGCAACCAGGCAGCAGTGTTTGTCTAAGCATGATGACTACCCAGGTTTTGTATTGGAAACCTTTCTTGGGGTCCTACCACAGATAAGTTTTTATATACCCAAATGAGACTGGTCTCCTGACAAGGCCATGTGTGTGTGGGGGGGAGTGTTTGCTAGGTATCTAAGTAAACAATGAAGGAGACTTTCCTTGCAGCTCTTTGTTCTGCTAAAGCACCTTCCTTTCCTAGGAGAGATTTTGTGAAGGCTTAATTTGCATCCTTATACCTTCAAGTTAGGATCTTGTGTTAAGATCCAGGTGCAAGAAAGCCTTAGAAGGCGGTTTTGTTTGTTTGTTTATTTGTTATTGGGGGGAGGGATAGACTTTAGAGGTAGAGGTGGTGACTTTAGGACATTTCAGTAAGTTATCTTGTCTGTAGCTGCCCTTAGATACCTGAGAAAAGTTTCTTATGAGTTACTATGTTGCGAGTTAATTCCATCCATGTTTACTAGCAAGGGTAACCACAGGGAAGGCAGACAGTAGGCAGCCCTGGGCAGGGGGGACAAAGGCCTGGAAGATCTTTTCTGTGTGACTGTTTGTAAAGAGGGATAGGGGGACATATACATAAATTCCAAGGAAATAACAGATGGAGGTGGCTGCCTTTACATACAGAAATCCTCTGTAGCAAGCGGTTCGGTTCGCACCTGCAAGAGTGATTAGCACCAAAGCTCCTTGAGATTTTGGCTTTTCCTCTGTCAGAAGCCCTTGGCTCTGATGGGTCAGCCTTGTGGCGCCAATGTTCCTATTTCATATTTCTGTGGCTCCCAGCACTCTATAACAATTTATTCATTGTCAGTACTGTCTGCACACACAGTAAACAAGACATAAAGATGTAAAGAAATACTAATGTTCTTGGTCTATAGGTATTTTCCTCAGCCTGTTGTTGCTATGAGTTATCACATATCATCATCTGAGGTTCCTGTCTATAGCACCGCAGAGTATCCCCCTGAAACCCTACCCCATAGCATCAGATCAGCTCTTTGTAGACTCAAAGCTGTGACTTGCACATTGAGAAACTGTAATGCTTTGGACATTGGCTGTACTTGGTACTTTCAGCTGTGCTTTGTTTCTAAATTTCGCTAGTTAAGATGAAATTCAAGCCTCCTTAAGATTAGACCTTCTAGCTCTGGGCTGTGTTTGCAATTCTGAGTTCTATCTGGCAGCTGCTTCTGAGAGAATGTAGTAGCAACAGTAATAATGTCAAGTCCCCAAGTAGCCATGACCCTGCTGTGCTGCTATCTGCTGCCTATGTCTTCATGAATACTGCACTTGGCAGAGACCCATACACTACGCTTATTGCTAGACTCATCACATACAGTGGTGGCCAAGCACATGCCAGGTGCCTAGTGAACATTTCATTAAAGAATGAATGAGCGAGTGCCTGGTTCTCAGCTTATACTTCTCAGCTGTGTCCCTTAGATCTCCCTGAGTTGATGATAGAACTGAGTTAATAGTAGATGAATGAACAGACACTATGGATATCATCTTGCTGATGTATTTCCCTTCTGTATATTCATCTGACATAGTGTTTTTTTTTCTATTTTTACCACAAGTCATTCTGAGCTTTAGAATCTTAGTTTGTATTATATGTTATTTCCAAGCCCTGAGATTTAAAAAAAAAGTTTCATGAAAAAACAAGTGCATGCAAAAAATATGACAATGACTAGCAATGCAGGTTCCAACCTTAGCCAGATGGAAATAGCTTGAGCCCTCCTGAAAGGATCAACTCATTCCAATTCAAAATACAAAGCACCTGTTGAAGGCTCCTTTTCTCCACCCTCAGGGAGGTTAAGTACAGTATATGAATAACCTGCCCATTCCTAGGCTTCCAACCTGGTTCTGTTGACTCTGCTTTGACTAGTCTATGATATAGAGTCACCTAATTCATCAACGAAAGTGCCAAAGAAACATGGTCTTAAGGCAAGAAGACAAGAGAGAATTTGTAGAAAGGGTTAAATTAAGAAAGAACCATCTCAACTCTAGTTTGGTCTCTGACTGGCCAAACTGATAGCACAACATATTTCAACACAGGGACCTTGCCATGGACTTATTCGTGAATTAAAATGTTGTATACAGAATATGTAATATTAAGGGATGTAGAACACCCCAACTACCTAAGATACCTAAGTGTCTGCAATGTGTGGTTGATACTAGTTAGTCCTGTAGATGAACTTGAGTGTTGACAAAGGAACCCAAGATACTATTTACCAGGAAGTGTCAATGACAGCAAACCAGATGAGCAAGAGACTCCTTCACATGTGTAAAAATAGACATGCCAGATTTAAAGGACTCTTAAGGTCTTTCCACTGCGGAACAGTTCAAATGTTGCCCGCCAAAAATAGATTATCTGTTTAAAGCTGTATTGAATGAAATAAGATGAATCATATTTGTTGAATGGAATATCAGCCCTTCAGCTTGCTGAGGAAATTTGAGTGACAAAGGGATGCTGGCAAGGGTTCTATAGCTCATAGACTCTTGGGCTGTACCAGTGGATCACTGCACACTCTTTGGGAAATAGCTTCAGATAAATTACCAGCCACTCATTATTGTCTTTCCTCTGTCTCTTTTTTCTCTCTAGTTCCACCTTTTATCCAACCTTTTGAGTTCCCAAGATTCTCCATTGGGCAGAGGGTCTTCATCCCATGTGTGGTGGTCTCTGGGGACTTACCCATCACCATCACCTGGCAGAAGGATGGCCGGCCAATCCCCACCAGCCTTGGGGTGACCATTGACAACATTGACTTCACCAGCTCCCTGAGGATCTCCAACCTCTCCCTGATGCACAATGGGAATTACACCTGCATTGCCCGGAATGAGGCGGCTGCTGTGGAACATCAGAGTCAGCTGATTGTAAGAGGTGAGTGGAGAGATGAAGCCCACATGGCTGCATTCGACAGTGATATGGCTTGAAATACTGTGAAAAGAATCAGGAACAGAAACTTTCTATTTCCCCACTTTAAAATAGAAGAAGAATCACAGTTGTAGAAATCAAGAATGAGTTCCTCTAAATTCTGAAGCAAAGTTAAATTTGTCTAATCTCTATTATGTCCAATAAAATGGCTTAGTAATATATGCAAGGGAAAACTATGGAATTGGATGAAACAGGGCTTCCACTAACACATATGTTTTTAAGGAAGAAATTTTGTTAGCCCTGACTTTATTATGTTTATTTTGTATATAGCTTTTAATCATATAGCTTATCATTTGGATTAATAGCTGTTGAAATAAATGAACATTTACAGGGCTGGAGAGATGAGTTAGCAGTTAACAGTGTGTACTGTGCCTGCAGAAAACTAAGTTCTGTGACCAGCACTGGTCCAGTAGCTCACAACAACTGTAACTCCAGCTCCAGGAGACTAAGGCCTCTGGCCTCTCCTGGCACCTGCACTCACAGATTCTCCCCATTTTCCATACCCCATCTATATAATTAAAAGTAAAAAAATCTTTTAAAAATGACATTGAACAATGCTGTCTATCACAGCCTTTCTAAAGAACTATAGCATGGCAGTAATTTTACAGATGTGCTCTTCTTTATACCTCACTTCCTTTTAGTGTTAAATACATCATTGTTTGGGAAAGCTTTTATGGCAATAGTTTAAATTAAAATTACTGTCCATATCTATGGACAACAATTAAAGCAGAATAGTTTAGTGTATACACAACACTCAGATCACTGAGACAGTGATCTCAGATCTCCTAAGATGTGTTGGTTTTGCTTCAAGTCTTTGCTTCAGACACCAGAGTTTCATGATGGTTCAGGCTGCAAGTATGATGTAGTTGTTACCCATAAAACTGTGTAGCATAGGTGTGATGTGACTTAACCATTCTCTAAGGGTGTAATAGTCATGTGCACTGAGAAGTTAACTATGAAGCAAAGGTTTAAATGAATACTGATCATCTGCTCTTTTAAATCCCCAAATGTTAGAGTCTCTGTGCAGTTACTATCGTCAGGACCATCAATAGCAATCTTCCTCGAGCAGAGGGTCCCTGTCCCTCCATATTTTGGAGCTATGTCCTCTCACACCTCCCCTTTTCTGACAGAAATCAATATATTTCTTAACATACATTAATTTTATGTTGATTGACCAAGGGCCGGGTATATAACTTGCTAACTCCATCTTATCTCAACCCCTGATTCTTGTTAGCCATGTGGCTTGCTACCTTTTCTCAGCAGCATTTCAACTTCTTTCCTCTGCATCTTCTGGCATCTATTCAGTATTTTTGCTCTGCTTTGAGATGTTCCCAGAGTTTTCTTAGTCTGGTAGCCTCACCTATACTTCCTGTCTGCCTTTGGCCAGTCAGCATTTTTATTAAACAAGTAGGCGGGACAATGAAACATAATTCCACTACACACAAGTCTTCTCTTTTTCCTTCATGCCCAGAGACTCTAACCAGGGTGATGACACAGACTGATTTATATTTTTTTCCAATAGTTTTTTTGAGAACTTTGAGCAATGTATTTTAGCCTTATTCATCTCTTTCCAACTCTTCCCAGATGTGCCTACCCCTCTTCTCTATCCACTCAACTTTGTGTCTTTTGTCTTTAACACCCATCACTTTTAATTTGTGCAGTCATATACTCTTGAATGTATGGTCTTCTTGAAGAAAACTGACTATTCCTCTTTTGATAGCTATCAATTGCCAATAACTTATTAGGAGTGGAACTTCATGCCCATATTCCCTCTCCATGCTGGGTTTCTGTGGAGTTTTTGGCTCTAGTTTAGTCTAACATGGGTCTTGTTCATCCTGTCACAATTACTGTGAGTTAATATGTGCAGTTGGCCTGGGAGATCCCGAGGACATTGTTTCCTTGTATTCATCTGGTTCTTACTGTCTTCTTTCCCTTCTTTCATTATTATTGTCAACCTTGCGAGGGGGATATAATATATAGATGTCCCAATAAGGCTGAGAGGTCTTCAGTTTCTTGTTCTCTGAACCTTGATCAGTTGTGGTACTCTGTGATAATTGCCATAAAAATAGATTAACACAAAGACCCACAACTGGTCAAGCTTCTCTAGGGAGAGTTGAGAGATGCTCAATCTATGGGTACAATGATAAGTCATTAGGAATTGGTTTAATATTGTGTCCATTTCTGACCCAATAATGATGCAGATATGGGTTTCATCTTGTGGGGTGAGTCTTAAATCCAATCCTAAAATAGTCACTCCCACAGTGTTTGAACCACAATTGTATCAATTAGTATATCTTGCCAGGCTAGTCATTAATTTGTAGCTCACAATATTCATATCTTGGTAAGATTGATAATTACTTGTGTGCTCTGTTAGTATTCATAGAACTTTTGGCACTATGTAAGCTAGCCAGTATGGATGATGCTTCCAGGTGTGTACCAGATTATATCTGTGTGTCCTCTGATTGAAATATTTGGTGTCTTCAGTAATGGCTTCTTACTGTCAAGTTCTGGAAGACAACCAAACCAGTAGCATTAGCAATAACCTATAATGTTTGTAGGTCTATATAACCTCCTGGCCAACTACTCCAAAAGACATAATCCATTCCCAGTACTGTGATTTAGTTTATTAGCATGTAGTAGGAACACTATTGCCATATTATACGGTAACTCTATTTTTAACTTTTTAATATGTATGTATATATAATAAGAAACTTCTACAGTAGTGGACTTTAATTATCACATTGCTGCTGTTTGAGCTGTAAGACATGGGGAGTAATACTCAAGACCCATTCTCTAGTGGTAGCCTTCTACTAGCCTCATTCCCTGCCTCAAAGGTCCCATAACCTACTAAAATAGCACCTCCAGCTGACATTTCAGCATCCAAGTACATGAGTGGCATTTTACATTCAATCCACAACACACATGTGTCTAATAACAAGGCAATGAGAATGCCACAGGCCCCATGATGGTGGAAGAGGTGAAGGTCAATCCTAAGACATTCCAGCCTCTATTTTGTTCTACCAGAATGTCATAAAATATACTCATAAAGTCTTACCAACATGATAACCTAAACATGAGCTGAACAAGATCAGCAACAGACATTGTAAAATAGATGGAGAAAAGCCATGAGACCTCAGCTGTACACAAAGAACTACAGGGATGCTGAGAGGGGCATACACAGTCTTCCCAAGGGAAAAGCACACTAATTGGTTGTCTAATACCAAATGGTCAAACCTGGAAACACATCCAATAACAAATAACATTATCCAGACTGAGCTGGTTATATTTAGGAATATATGCATCCAATAACAATAACAATTACTGAAAAAAAAGAGACCATGAATTTGAAAGAGAGCATATAAGCATTTATGGAAGTGTTGGGAGAAAGCAATGGTGAATCACAAAAAAAAAAAAAAAAAAAAAAAAAAGTTTTTAAAAACAGTGAAAAAAATATTTCCAGGAAAAATATTCTGATTAAAATTGAACTTAAAAATACAACATAACCAGTTTGAGAATTTATATCATGCAAATTTTATAGTAGGTCATTGTCCTGTCATAAAATCAAGCCAACTTGACTACTTTGTAACTGGATACTGGGTCTGGAGATATGGCCCAACACTTAAAGAGCACTGGCTGTTCTTGTGGTTGACCCATGTGCATTTCCAAGCAACCATGTGGAGGCTCAGAACTGTCCATGACTCCTTCTCCAGAGGATCTGATGATTTCCCCGGCCTCTAGCACTGCATGCTTAAATTTCATACATATGCATGCAGTCAAAATACACATGAACATGAATTTTTTTAAAAAAATAAAACAAACTCTGATTAAACAAAAACAAACAACCCTACAAGGAACTCATGTCAAGGCCCCTTCTGGCTATTTTTCATTTAATTATTACATCAAGATGTGGCTAAAATGAAACAATCTGAAAAAATGTGGGATACAAAGCTCGGCAAACACTTTTTTTCTTTTGAAGTCTTTATCTGCTGCAGTCTTTGTTATTTTTTATTTTTTTAAATCTTACTAGAAATATTTTCAGTTTTTGTGTTTTACTTCCCAAAGAGAAAAGAACCTATTCTTAGGCTTAAATCCTTCAAACAACCACGGATATTTACAAATCTAACACTTCATACTTGTTTTCAAATATGACTATATTTTTTCTAATTTTATTTCATTTTTCCCTTCTATTATTAGCAACTATGTACTTAGCATACATGCTTAACAGTTCCTGGAATAGTCCTGCTATCGAGAAGCTCAGCTTCTGGGTCAGTAGGACAGAAGCAGATCAAGCAATGTGGCAAGCAACAGAGCCTCCACTGAAAAAGGAAGGGGAGGGCCCTACTTCACTTGCTTTAGGAGATACATTCAGTGATTACTAAGGGCAACAGGGGGAGAAGAATCCTGAAGTTTTAGAAAACAGTCACTAAAGAGAATGACAGCAACAAAGATACCATGCTCTGGAAAGCCTGTTGCCTCTAAGGGAGGGAGGGTGGCAGAGAGCAGAAGATGCTAATTGAAATATGTGTGGAGGGTGAACTACAGGAGGGCTGAGCTGACTACAAACCCAAGGTCCTGGGTCTTAAGAAAAGTCTCAAGGACATGGGAATCAATTAGAAGTATGGATCATTTTCTTCTGAATGTGAGCTGTTGAGCAGAGGCCTTCAGCAGAAGACTTTCTGCTCATCAGAAGAAGCAGAGACCTGGGTCTCAGGTGGTGGCTGCATGAATGACTCAGGGTCTGGGGTCATTGCAGAAGGATCTTTGTTGATTTTGGTGACCAGTTATATGCAGGCTTATGTGAGAAGGCTTGATAACACACCTCCAAAAGGGAGCAGCCAGCCCACCATTCTCCTGGGTGTTTGAGTTTTCTTCCTAAGGGCCCCATCCCTTTTGTCCTTTATACAAAGTAGCTGAGGAAAGGCATGCTGTCCAGGCTCACACCCATTGTGAGTGACAGCCCTTTCCTGGGGTCTGGAAACTGTAGCTGTGCTCAGAATTCCAGCTTTTAATGTAAATGGCCAAGTTGAGTCAAAGACTTCTTAATCTCGACTTTAACTATAGCTTGTAGTGAATAAATGGAAATAGAACTTTGAGGTGAAATTACAACTCTTCCTGTTCACTGTTGCTGTTCAGAGAGCATTCCATGTTGCAAGCTAGAGCCTTAGCCATTAACTTCAGAACACATGCTGGCTCCAAGTGGCTCACAAAGGATGCAAGCATTGCAGTGATGAAATACATCACATGAAAGTACAAAAAGAAGTATAGCAAATTGCTCTGTGCCTTTTACTTTAATCTTTCACAAGAATTGAGAAATGTCTCTCTCACATGCTTTTAAGTCTTGCTCTGAGATGTAGCTTGGGAAAAGTAGAAATAGAATGAGGAGTTTAGAAGTCTTGAGATTGCCTGTCACTGATAGGGAGTCTTAGCTATTAATTACAAGAGCAAAATATGCCTTGATAACAGGGAGATTGGTGTTCTTGACATTATCACAGACAATTGTTCATAGGAATGCACTCTATGGACCTTGCTATGTAATCAAGTTTAGGAAACACGAGAAGGTATGGACACAGTGCTACAACTTTTTGTACTCTGACCAGGCCCCCATTGCTGCATGTGTACTGTCTATGTGATCTTGGAAATATGGCTGACTTCTCTGAGCCTTGACCTTCTCATCTAAACATAGTAGAAGTTACCTTGTGGTTTCAAGGTATTGTAAGGAGCTAGCAACCTTCTTGACTGGAGAATGTGGTTTCCAGAAGAGTCCCCATATCCTCTAAGCTTAGTGAATGTCCTATGATCAAAACAGCACCCAGTCCCCTGCACTTAGATTCTGTTCTCACTGGGTACAGAACATAATTCTGGAGATAGTTAGAGAAGTAATACCAAAGAGCTGCAGTAAAAGTGTGGGGGTTGATGGTTCAGAGAAGGAATGAGCTTTCAGCTGAGACAGAAGCAATGACAAATAGGAATCCATCAAACAAAGGCATTGGAGAAGAGTGTGAAAACCCAAAGCAAGACCATCCTGTGGACTAGTGACTGGGGAGAACTTTGGAATGGTTTCAGAAAAGCCTACACAGCAAGTTGCTAAGAGCCTCCAAAGCCATGTAGGAGCCTGAACATGATCAAGGGCCAGTGGGAGCATGTCACAATTTTCCAATCATTCTTTATATCACTGGGTGGAGAAAGGATTCAAGAAGGGCACTTGTGACAGAAATGACACTAGACAGAAGTGACAGATGGTGGCTATTTAAGATAAGAAACAATGTTGCCCTCACCCTATCTATTTTTATTTCTCTTGGGAGCAGAGTGTAATCTGAACTGGCTGCAAATCACTTAGTTGGGATGTAAATCCTGCAATCTGGAGTAAGAGAGTAAGAAAAATTAAAATCAAAGAAAGCAGAAAGAGTAAAAGTTGCTTTGATAAGTGAGCTGCCATTGTGGTCAGCTACAGCTCATCCCTACCTGGTGTTTTCTAAGGAGACATCCAGAACAGTGTGGTATCTGGACCAGCAGCTTCTGTATCTCCTGAGAGATCATTGGAAAAGTAAAAAGTGAGACTCCACCTCAAGCCCATGAGGTTCCCATCCTCCCTGTGATAGAAAGGGTTAGGATATGCTTTGGTTTTGAGCTTTCTCAAGTAGCATTATATATAAATAGTGGATAATTGAGTCATTAGTTATTGTCTTTACATTAAAAATTCAGAAACCTTGCTTACTTGTTTCTTGGGTTTTTATGAAATTATGGCTCAGTGTGGGAATCAGAAAGGGGAGTTTGCTTATGAGAAAGAAAAGCCTACTTAGGGAACCCCTGGGCTATCCTTGCCAGTATGCAGAAAATTCTTGAGTAATAACATAGGAGAATTATTCTACTGATTAGGGACCATTTCCATCTGTAATTACACTATACTTACCATGTGTTAATATCCCATATAGACATCTTTGATGAGTTTTTAAGCAGAATTTTTTTAGCTTAGAGCCAAATTGAATGGAGGGTCATGGATGAGTGATAACTGAGAGTGTGCCAGCTGGATGTCTCATCTAGTGAAAAAAAAAAATAAAGCAGCTCTTCCTCTTGGCAGAAAGAATTAACTGTGGATTTGCCTCACATACCATGGTCAATGAGTATAGTGTGGTATTTTAATTTTTAATCTCCTCTGAAGGTTGTTGATCATTTTATTAGAAAATTTAGGATGGTGTGATAGTATTTGAGGTGGTACTTCTATCCTTCTGGAACTTGAGAGGCAGATGCAGGAGGGTCGAGGATCTGAAACCAACTGGAACTATATAACAAAACTTTGTCTCAAAACAGAAACCTAACAACATAAGCTGGAGAAGTGGCTGAGCAGTTAAGAACACTGGTTGCTCTTCCAAAAGATCCAGATTCAATTCTCAGCACCCACATGACAGTTCACAACCTTCTGTAATTCCAATTCTAGGGATCCAATGACCTTTTTTGATCTCCTTGGCCCCTGAACACATGAAATGCCCATTCATATACATTTTAAAAAAGAAATATATTTTTTTAAAAAAAAAAAAGGAAGAAAGAGAGGGATAAAAGGAAGGAGTGTAGAATGAGGTTTCTGGCCAGCCTGGTCCCACGTCCAGATCTGCCCTCTGCCACTTATCTGCACCAGCAATTCCAAAGTCACAAAGAAGCACACAGACGCTTATATTAATTTCATCCTGCTTGGCCTATGGCTCAGGCATATTGCTAGCTAGCTCTGTCATCTTAATTCAACCCATTTCCATTCTTCTGTCCTGCCACATGGTCCATGGCTCACCTGTGTTACTTTACATGTTGAGTCTTGGACAGCTTGATAGTATCTCTGTCTGACTCCGCCCTCCTCCTACCTATGCTTCTATTTCTCCGCCTACTTCTATGATACCTGTCATGGGCCAAAACAGTTCCTTATTTAAAGAATGATATTTACAGCATACAGGAAAACATTCCCAAATCAAAGGAGGAAGGGAAAATGAAAGAAAGAGAGAGAGAAATAGCCCTATATTATCTCTAGTATTTTCCTAGGAACAATCTCCTGGCCTTAAGGCATTTGACCTTTATTAATTTGTTCCAAGTCAAATGCACTTTTCTCAAAATGTTATTTACATGAAATAAAATTGCTGGTCAGTTTACAAATATTCCAGATCCCATTACTATCTGGGGAACTAGTTTCGAAGCTGAGTTACTAACTGAAGCAACTCTTAGAATTATTTCTTTCTTCCAACAAATGTTCTGAACTTTGTGAATCTCAACTCATTTTTTCCTCATAACAGTTCTATGAAATGGGCACCACAATCATCCATAGTTTGCATATCAGAAAGTTGAGCCAGTTTGTAACTTATACAAGGTCAAGTACAAGAATCAGCAGAACTGGAGACTGATGTATTCATCCTGAGCTGTGTTCCTCCTTTGCCTCTGTTACTTCTCCATGTTTAATGTTTTCTTTTTTAAAAAGAAAAATGGAAATAGGCATTGTTGTTCTCTCCAGAAACATTAGCCTGAGTTCTATCTCCAGTTGCTTCTCTGGTATTGGTATAGATTCTTCATCCTTGGTTACTTTATGACCCAGCTGGTCTTCACTGTGGTGTTTCTAAACTGCTTAGTTTAGTGACATCCTATGCACCTCTTCAGTCCATAGCATGTGTTAGCTGGAATTCCTATCTGTATAAAATACCAAGGTCTATACATTGTTTCAATATTGAGAATTCTAGCATCTAAAACAAACACGATAATTCTTACCAGGTGTGGGAAGAAAGGGAGAACCATTCGTATGTCACATGTTTGATCTACAGTGGATGTAACTATCTCTCTCACAGTGCATAGTTAGCTAGCTCACCAAGTGTCCATCCCACAGGAGATCCCAGTCTGCTGCAAATGTGCTGGGAGTAGACCACTGCCAGATGCCACCATCTCTAAAATAATGTTTACCTGTTCATTAAGACTCAAATACCACTAACCTCCTAGTAGTTTAGCACAAAGCACTGGGCTGTAAGTAAAGAGTTGAATATGCTATATGCTGGGATGCATCTATCCAGCACCTCTCAGAATTCCTTACACAACCAGGGTCTTAATCTCATGGGTTTTCAGTATACTAGAGTGATCCTGGCACATTCTATTAACCAACCTTTGTGGTTCTACTTTGGCCCTGCCCAGTGCTGACCTATTGGAAAGAGTGGCTCAAGTGTCCTGGTGAGGCATCTGGGGCAAAGTTCATCACTATGCCATGTTCTCTGCTACCCCTGGGGAGTGCTTGTCAGTTCTTTCATCTTCTGCTAGAAAAAAAAGTCATCAAGACTTTGAACAGTTCCTGACCAAAGACACATTCATCTTTGATAAGTTCAATTTGAGGAACAACATATATTTTATTTCTCCGTACACTGGGAGATGGGAATTCCATCTAGCATATGCTATGGACTGAAGAGGTGACTAGGATCTCACTAAAATGTAATAATATATATTATATACTGGCTATTATTCTATTCTGAATGGAGAATTCTATTCTGTATTATTCCATTCTATTCCTCATAATCTTGAGTGTCACATGTCCTTGGGTTGGCCAATGCCCCTCATAACTATGAAAGGCCAATTTCACCACTACAAAATTTCCACTAAGAACAATTTTAGAAGCCCCTCCAGGACCCAGACTGTTCCTCCTACTTGTCCTAAGCTGTAAACACAGCTGTTGCTTTTGTATTTGTGTGAAACATTCTTTTTTACTTGAAGGCTTACAGAGATAATTGTTACATAAAAACATAGCTTTAATCAGGGCCCTTGTATTTTTCATTGCAGTTCCTCCTAAATTCGTGGTACAGCCCCGGGACCAGGACGGCATCTATGGCAAAGCAGTGATCCTCAATTGCTCTGCAGAGGGCTATCCTGTGCCTACAATTGTGTGGAAATTCTCTAAAGGTATGAAGTTACTTGAATTGTTTATTGTGTCCTAGACATACAGTATGTTGTCAATATTTGTCCTTTTGGAGATACATCTTGCTGGTAGATATGTCATCCTCTCTTATTCTAATCTATCTCATATATACCCCAGTGGATCACTTAGGACTTAACATTTAAACCACAGAAGTGCCCCTAACATGTCCTTGGAAAGATTTTCAACACCTTGGAGAATACTACCTTCCCGTCTATATGATGACCCCAATTTACTCAGGGACTCCCACCAACACAATACAAGGAAAGGGGTACCAGTGTTGGAATTATTCATTGCTGGAAATTATTCCTTGGATACCTGGCACTCTGCTTTTAGAGAACTAAAGTTAAAATAATTGACTTTTTAGACTTAGCTGGATAATGTAGAACACTACTTTCAGCATCGTCCTCAGGTGAGTGGCTGGAGTTCCTGGCTTCCACACCTAACACACCATGTCTCTCCTTCAAGAAGATGGTGACTCCACATTTGTTAAATTGCAGTGTATGGTCTAGAAGCTAAAAGTACCATTTTAGACACCAGACAAAAAAATCATTTTCATTCAAGATACAGTCTTCTCCAGGCAAAGTTTCCAAACTGTGGAAATTCTCTACTCGCATACAGTGATGTATCCATCTAGCCACCAAGAGCTAGGCATCTATTGAGAAATAAATCAGTCAGCCAGTCTATCAAGATCTTTTCACACACAAAGAGTGAAGATGTGGTATTCATGTTTCATCATCATGACTCCATTTGTTTCCCTGTTCACTTAACTACAGTTTGCATTCTAGGCATTTCTTTTTACAATGAATTATTTTCTTCCTGTGAAAACAACCACAATGAAAGGAAAAGCTGGTGAGGTTGCTTTTGCCATTTTGATGTACATCAGCTGAGAGAGCAAAGGGCCTTCAGGCAGTGAGCAAGAGAGCAAGAGAATTGATTTTTTAAAAAAGAAAGAAAGTCCTTCCTTGTCGTAGCTCTTTTCCCACCTGTGGAAACCACTTTGTTCAAAGATAAAAGCTGCTACTTGAGAGTCTCTTCCTCTGAGACTTACTTTAAGCCATATCTGGAGCCCCATGTTGCATTATTATATTGAAATGGACAAACAGAACAAATTTAATTTAGCTCTTATCCACAGCATATTTGATAGTGTGAACATTTTCTTTGACATTTACTGTCAAAATTATTTTTAATGTTGCCACTCACACATGTTTTTCACTTCTCCCTGATGCTATTTTCAGGCTTTTGCACCCCTGTAATAAACTTTTTTATCCACTTCAGTGTCCATGAGTAATTGTTGTGTGCAGGTAACTCCCTAGAAGTGATCTAGCATGACTCCGTGGAAGGCTCTTAATCTATCTTAGCCAAGGAGACTTTTCCTTCAACAGTGCCAAGGTGCATGTCCCTTTCAACAGATAAGATATTTTTCCTTGCTGTGTTATCTTTACACTCTTGTGAATGAAAATGGCTGCCCTTTGCTTTTGCATGTTAGGTTACTAAATTGTGTTTAAAATGTTTCATTCTTTGCTTACTGACATTTCTATTCCCCCTTTGGGGACTTTCTGAGACCTGGTGCTCCCATGCCTATCTCTGTATCTTAATTGTTTGTGAACACACTCTGTACAGACAACATGCCCTTTGATTGGTTAGGATGGTACTCACATTTTTATTTTACCTTTCTTCATCACTGACATGCACATCAAATCATAGTAGCTTTTTCACCTATCAATTTCCCAAAGAAGTTCAGATTATTGGAGAGAAAAAAAGGAAACCATATAAACAAGTCTCTAGAAGGTGCAATACCTCACAAACAACAGGATGATTAAAAAAGGAACAAATGCTTTTAGTTAGGGCTGTCAGGCCTGTCTCCATGTAGATTTATGGTTTCTAACATCTGATCATGTGATCCCCTCTGACCTGTAATCGTAATTTTCCAGTTAACAATATGCTGTGGATCTCTTTTTATGGCACCAGATATTGATGTTTAATATGCCTTTTGAAACGTCTGTGTGAGTTTATATTAACAAGTCAGCACTGCTAGAGTTAAAATAAAGTTTACTGGGTGTGATAGCTACTGCAGAGGCAGAGGCAGGCAGATCTCTGAGTTTGAGGCCAGCCTGGTCTGCAGAGTGAATTCCAGGACAGCCAGGGCTACCCTGAGAAACTCTGTCTTGAAAAATGGTGTTGCGATGGGGGAGAGATAGAGGCTTACAAGAGTTACTCTTCTCCCTATGTTGAAATATCAGCACTAGAGTTTCATCTGTGCTTTTAAGTTTTGCTTTTTATTAACGAGTAACTGTGCACATGTAGCATACAATGTGAGCTTTTCATACTTACATGCATTGACACAGTCTTATCAGTAGAACTGGCATACTCCCATTCCTTCTTTGTAATAAGAACACTCGAAAGTCCTGGAGTGTTCCTGGTTGCTCTGAAATGCATGGTAGCTTGTTGCTATGGAGTTATTCTGCAGTGAAACAGAAAGACACAATGCATCTGTCTTTTTCAATCATTGTTCAGTCTTCCCCTGGCCTCCCTCCTAAGCCTGTGGTGTCCACCACTCCTTTTTTTGTGTGGTCTCTTGCTTTATATTCCATAACTTGGTGAAGTCTTACGGTCTTAGTCTCTCCATATTCACTCAACACCATGTCCTCTGCTCCTGTCCATGTCATCACAAGTGAGAAGCTTTCTCACTGGCTTGCCTAAGTTATCAGAGGCCCTAACCTCATACCTTTAGGAGAGTTATTCCCTTTTCCCCAATCCTCTCTAATCCTCAAGAGAGGGCTCCCAAGCTAGGGAGCAGCTTCTACATACCCATGGATGAAGCGCCAGGATGTATGGCCGCTTCTCTAACATAAGTCTGTTCCATTTGGTGATCTTTCCAGAACTGCATCACTAACCAGCCATGTTAGCATTCCCCTGACTCCCTGGCCAGCTCACCCACACCATAAAGATATCAGAAAGCTGCTCTATACTTAGGCATGCTATCGCACCATAGAAGAGTATCTTGCTGACTTCAGGTGTCTCTAGTACTTTGCTGGGTTTTGCTTTTCTTCAGCTCTTTATTCTTAGAAAATGCCATGCTGTGTTCCATTACATTGATCTTTGTAGATGTGTTTATTTTTCCCCTGAGATTATTTTCTGTAAGTAGAATTGCTGCCTCAAAGAGTAAACAATTTTTATAGCTTTTAGACACATTGACAGTTTGCCAGCATTTTATTCATTTGCACAGACTTCTTAGTGTGAAGTAGTGCCTGCTTCCTCAGACAAAAATAATGCTGTATTTTATGCCTGATTCTTAATGGTTTCCAATCTAATAGAGGAATGTTTTGCATTATTATTTTACTGAAGCAATAAAGATGACACATTAAAATTATGTTGATTAGGGAATATGTTTCAATCAGTCAGGATAGTCAATGAAGGAAAAAGTCTAGTTCCCTTAAATATGACAGAACTCAGGACTAGAGATAGGGTTCAGAGGTTAAAAGCACTGGCTTTTCTTCCAGAAGAACTGGGTTTAGTGTCTAGCACCCACATGGTGTTTCATAATCATATGAAACTCTGGACTAAGGGATCTACTGCCTCTTCTGACTCTGTGGGCACCAAGCACATAGCTTATACAGACATATAAAATATTCATATACACAAAATAAATCTTTTTAAATTATTAACTAATTTTACATCCCAAGTAAGCCTCCAATCCCCCTTCCCCTGCTCTGCTCTCCCCAATTGCTCAGAAAGAGGTAGGCCTCCCGGGGGCTTCAGCAAAGCATGGCATATCAAGCTGCCATAAGACCAAGCACCTCCACCCAGTATTCAGGCTGGGCAAGGCAGTCCAGCATAAAGAATATGTTTCTAAAAGCCAGTCAAAGCACCAAGGTCAGCCCCTGCTTCCACTGCCAGTAGTCCCACATATTGACCAAGCTACAGACCCTGGAAACAACCTAGATGTCCCTCAACTAAAGAACAAATAAAGAAAATATGGCACATTTACTCAGTGGAGTATTTCTCAGCTCTTAAAAAACAATGACATCAGGATATTTGAAGGCAAATGAATGGAACTAGGAAAAATATCATCCTGAGATAACCCAGACCCAGAAATACAAACTCACTCATTAGTGGATATTAACTGCAAAGGATAATCATGATACAATCCACAGACCCAGAGAGGCTAACAAGAAGAGCCTGGCAGTGTATAGAAGAGATCTCCTGGTTGGACTGGGGCAGGAGGGATGGGAACTTGAGGAATCCAGTTAAGGGGTTGGTGGAGAGGGACAGTGCTGAGAGAGATGACTGGGAAAAAAAAGTAAATATTGTTTTTTTAATGACAGAGCAAGTGCCTATAAACAGCCCCAGTCCCTGAGCCAGAACATTGCAGCAACTGGTCCCTGGCATGAGGATTCCTGAGTGCATCACAGCAACATAGGGTACCTACAGCAGAATTTAAACAGCCTTAGCTGAAAAGTAACATTGTTACAGTTTTGAACTTGGTTCTAAAGAACAAAAAATAAGGCATTATATTCCATCTCTTTTGCATAAAAGTAACATCATCTCATCTAAAAAATATCAGAACATGGACTCAGTTGCTTGATGGTCTGTGCTTCCTGAGACCCTTAGCTAAACAACATTTTTTACACATTTTCCATTTATAACAGAGGAAAACGTGTTTCCAGCCCTGTCTGAAGGACTTCTCCATGCCCTAGAAGTTGTCCAGGAGTTGAAGGAGGGCTGCTAAAGCAGAGAACAGACCCTGGGCACTCTATACTCTCAGTGACTATCCACAGATTTTCTATCATCCAGGAAATGTCCAAGGACAAAGGTCTGAGCATTCCTGGAGGGAAGAAGTAGGAAGAAGTCTGCAGTTAAAATAACATTACCAGGGAGGATCAGGAGCTAGGAACTACCAATGGCATGAAAGAGATGAGGCAAGCCATTCATATACACCAAGATAGAGAGTCAATCATTAAGGTGCTGCTAAGGAATTATGTCTTAGGTTTGCTTTCCATTGCTGTTACTAATGATAAAACCAAAAGAAGCTGCAAAGGAGAGGGTTTATCTCACCTCTGGTTTACAGTCCATTATCAAGGAAAGTCAGGGACCTGGAGGTGAGAGCTGATGCAGAGACCATGGAAGAATACTACTCACTGGCTTGCTACTCATGGCTTGCTTAGCCTGCTTTCTTACAAAAACCAGGACCACCTGCCCAGGGGTGGCACCTTCCACAGGGAACTAGGACCTCTCATATTAATCATTAATTAAGAAAATGTCCCACAGACTTGCCTAAAGGTAATGTGGTAATGTTATGGAGGCATCATCTCAATTGCGGTTCTTTTTCTAACAGGAGTCTAGCTTATTTGAAAAAAAAAAAAAAAAAACAACAACAACCAGGAAGACGTGTGTGTGTGTCTGTGTGTGTGTGTGTGTGTGTGTGTGTGTGTGTATGTGTGTGTGTGTGCATGCGTGCGTGCGTGCATGTGTTAAGGTCAAAAGACACTTTTTTATGGTTGCCTCATTCTACCATATGGGTTCTAAGGGTTCAAACTCAGGCGATTAGTCTGGGAGATAAGGGCCTTTACGTGCATTATTCTTCTGGGTTCTCTAAAGGACCATAACTGAGAGAGTGAATATAGGTAGGAAGGAAGAAAGATAAATAGGTGATAGATATATGAATAGTTGTATGGATAGATGGATGATAGATATAGATGATGTGGATATATAGATATAGATGATATTAGACATAGGTATAGCTGTAGAGGTAGGGATAAAGCTAGAGGTGATAGAGAGAAAGAAATAGATATATAGGGGATTTATTAGAGTAACTTACAGGCTGTCATCTGGTTAGTCCAACAGTGGTCCTAGTACCAAAAGTCTATAAGACTGGATGTCTCATCTGGTCTTCAGTCTGTCTATGTTGTCATCCTTAAGAAGTAGGTCTTAATGACTGCAAAGTAATGTCTAAGCAACAGGATAGGCGAAGTTGCCAGTGAGAGTGAAGGCAAGCAGCCAAAATGCAAAATCTTCCTTCTTCCATCTCCATTTATATGGGCTGCCACCAGAAGGTGTGGCCCAGATCTTCCCACTTAAAGTAATCTGATTAAACAAAACAAAACAAAACAAAACAAAACAAAAACCTTATAATCATGCCCAAAAGCTTGGATTATAGTTAATTCTAGACATAATAAAATTGACAATCAAGATTAGCCATCATGGGTATGATGCTTAGAATATTCCAGAAACATCAAGGGGGACACTGTCTAGAGCAAAGTAAGTGACAGGATGTTGCAGGGGCTAGACTCCTCTGTTAAATCACTGTGAGAATATGAATTTAGCAAGGGGCATGGGCCCCTGTGCTGGGGGCGATAATGTATTCTCTGTTTGGTAGCATTAGAGGCAGCCAGAGCAGCCTATGCTGTAACAGGACTACACTAGTGCTGGTGATGGAAAGAGGCAGGAGCCACACTAGATCTGTTCAGAAACATTCCTCATAATGGGGCTTGAAGCAGGTAGAAGAACAAGGAGTTGGAAGCTGGTTTTCTTTAGCTGGCAGACTGGATGCATGTGTGAGGGAAAAGAGAGAGTTGGAAATGTGCCCAGGTCTTTGCACAAGGAGAGATGGACCCATCCAGGGAGCAGATATTGGGCTGGGAAAGAGGGAAGGGAGTTCTCTTTACAGAACCAGCCATGAGTTTCTATAGCAACAAGGGCTTATATCCTAAGTGTCCTTCTTTCCTGTGTCCCCCTCCACCCCCCCACACTTCCCATCTCTCCCTTCCTCCTTTTCTTTCTCTTCCTTTTCCATTCTGTCTTCCTCTTTCCCTCTCTTCCAGCTCTCTCTCCCTTTTCTCTTATCTTTACTCCCTTCTCTATCACTTTCTTTATGTCTCTCCTTTTCTTTCTCGCTCATTCTGGTTCTTTTGCTTCTCTTCCTCCCTGCCTCTCTCTTCTTTTCTCTGTGTTCTTTCTCTCTTCCATGCTCTACTCTTCTCCTCTTCATCTACTTCTTTTCTTCTGTTACTTTTCTCTCTCTGTTCCCCACCCCACCCCCCAATTTCTTTCTGATGAGCACCCCCTTATCCAGGGCTCCTCTATATCTTCCTCTTACCCTGGTACCACAGGCCCCACTTCAGTTCTCCACAGTCCTGGGTTAGCTTTATGCCCTTTCAGTCCCTGAGCCACAGCATTTTCTGGGAGAGCCATTCAAGCTCTTCTGCTCGCCTGTTTACCCCAAAGCACCATTCACCTGGTGGTTCATACCCTGTTGTGGAAGAGGATGTTACTGCCTTGTTTTTCTTTAGAAGAGACTTGGTTTGTTTTTTGTTTTTTTTTCTTGTGTGCATCAAGCAGTCTATGTGTAGTCAAGATGTTTATAGTGTATGCCTGATGCTGTTTATATGGGGTCAGTTTTTATGGTTATGTTATGCTTATTTAATATGGACTTGAGTCATTTTTTAACTTGTAGATTTTTGTGGATTTTTTGTTATAAATATTTATTTTTTCATGCGCTTGAACCCTCTTCACTATACTTTCCAATTCCATTGTCAGACAACATCCCCTGACACCGGCTGCTGTCGCTTTTCTCTCTGATGCACTGTTCATGTGTTCTCATTTTAATTTGATATTTTTCAGTTTGTTATTTTCTCAAAAAAAAAAGCCTCTGCTCCTTTGTGAACTCTGCAACTTGTTTCTCACAGCATCATTTTGCTCTGTTTTTTTCTTCTGATAGTTTAGTGGCTGACGATTTGCTCTTTATAGACAAATGACTAATACGCATGTAACTCATATATTTTCTGGCAAAATTTCCTCAACTGAATAGGGGTATTTTTGTGTCTTTCATCTTTCCTATACTATCATTCTTAGACCCTGGAATCTGTAAGGCTATTCAAGGAAAGTTCATGTGACTAGAAAGAAATTGCTTTATACAAGCACATGGTCCCTCCCTTAAAGCTGCGCGTTTCATTCTGAAGCTCACATCCAGCTTGCACACTACCCCCTGAGGTAGATTTTGTCTCATCAAACTTTACTCTACTTTGTGACTGTGCCAAGATGAGCAGCGCCCACCTATCCTGTCTCGCTGTCTGCCCCTCTGCTCAATATGCATGCATGGTCATGCTGTTGCCCATTTTATCATTGACAGGATACCTCTTTCCTCGTTCTCACAAAACTAAGTCTGCAGTTCTCAACCCTCTTTCTTCTGTCTGCTTCTCGGTCTCTTCCAGGAACTGGAGAGGGATGCTGATCTATGCCTTCACCCTCTGATCCGAAACCCTTCAGCTTATTTGTAAAGTGTTATTATCTTTGAATTTTGTTTTAGAAAAGGAAGTGATGCAGGGGTCTAAGAGAATGGATACACAGCCTCGGTCAGGAAATCCAGCTTGGCACTGTCTGCTGTATCCTTTCTATAAACTGTTCAGGTTATGTGAGCCTGTTTCCTCCTATGCAAAACAGAATAAAGATGAGCAATACCACGCCAATGCTTAAAGCTGAGTATGGTGACTCCTGCGTATGGTCCCAGCACTCTGCTAGGCTGAGACATGGGATTAGCCACAAGTTCAAGTCTACATAGTGAGGTCCAGGACAGCCTGGATGCCAAAGTGAGACCCTGTCTCCAGACTTGGAGTGGGAAGTGATGACCAACTGATAAAATTCATAGAAAGCATATGTCACAGTGTCTGACAGCAGCTAGTTGGTACATGTCACCCATCCTTACATTCATGGCCAGAACCATCATTACTCCACAGTTAGCCAGATGTCTAACATGGCTTCTGACAAGGCTAAGCCCTTCCCACTGGCTTGAACTGCTAGGTCACCTGTACTAGCATGTGAGCATGGGATTCTAGTTACGTCCTCTCTCTGTTTAACTGAGCTGCCCATCCTTGCCCCAGCACCACTCCTGTGAGAGTTGACACCCTAATGATGTCATCCACACACACTCCTATTTTCAAATGCATCTCTGTTGCCTCATCTGTGCTACTTTGCTTGATTTTTTTTCCTTCCTATATAAATGATTTAATTAAGGAATTTGCATTTCAAAACATTTATTCTGGAAAACTTGGAGAGTTGTAAGCTTTGAGGTTGACTCAAAGACCAGTAAATCATTAAAATGTAAGGACTTTATATCAGTACTGTAACTAGTGTTTCCATTTAGGCATTGGAAGTTAAATGCCCATTGTGGATTTGGGGATGCAACAGTAACTGCCTACAGTTGTATCTTCCTCTCTGATTTTATGAGTACAAGGTCTTGCCAGCAATAGCCCCTTGCTCCTGCCCTTCTGTGGTGCTCACGTCTCCCTGTATTGATATGAGGGAGATAGGGACATTCTTCATTCAGGCTCCCATGTTTCCTTTCCTCAGCACACACACACACACAAACACACAATGTTCAAACTGGGATGGTACTGTGCTCTAGCTGTGAAATGTTCCTCATAGGCTCATGTACTTGTACACTTAATTCCAAGTGGTGGTGCTGTGTAGGGAGATTGTACGAAGTAGGAAAAGGAACCCTGCTGGAGGTGAGCTTTGAGGGCTTATAGCCTGGTCTTACTTTCTGTTCTCATTCTGTTTCTTGGCTTGTAACCAGCCAGCTTTCTGCTTCTGCTCCCATGTCTTCCCTCCCTGTTTGCGTACCTTCCTAGCCATGGTAAGCTCTGACCCTCTGAAACTGTAAACCAAGACAGACTCTTTTTCCCTCCAGTTGTTTTCCTCTGGACCACCCTTTGCCTGTCTGTTTCTCTATAACTGCTTCCCTTCTTAGCCCTTCCCTGCATCCTTCCAGTTCTTACAGCCATTCACCTAAGGTCCTAGTCTCTCCAACCTAACTTTTCCTGGAAAATACAGAGAATCTGTCACTATTTGGTGGTGGAATTTCTGATGTAACTGTGTTTTCCTCCTACCCTAGATAAATTGTTGAAGGCTGCAGACTTCTAGACTCATGAAGTGTGGCTCACCAGAGGCCTGACCATACCTTGCATCCCATCACCAGAAACCTGTCCCTACTTCATGTAACCTGACCAGCAGGACTCTCCCCCTCAGACTTCTTATAGAATTAATGGAGACTTGTCTTCTGTTAAGAAATCCATAGAAATAAAACCAGACTTGGAGCACAGCTGTCTGCATGTCACCATACAAAATTCAAGACCAGAAACAAATGCAGGGCTCTACATTCTTGGTCAAAACAGAATAAGGAGATTAATACCATGCTGATGCTTAAAGCTGAGTATGGTGACTACTACTTATGGTCCCAGCACTCTGCCAGGCTTTCTGGAGTCTCCTTTTATCAGCCACAGTAAGCTCTGGCCCTCTGAAAGCCCAGCCAGAGTTTCACCCACCCTTTCTGGAGTCTCCTTTTATCAGGGACTAGCCCCAGACTATCTCCCTTGGTCTTGCCAAACCTTGTTGCTTAATATCAAGGTTATATTCCCTGGGACATTCAAGATACTCAAAGCCTCCATCTCAGAGAAGAAGAGAGGCCTGAGTACCCTGCTATAGGACATGGTCTCTTCTAGCCCCAAGTAAAGCTTGATCCTAGTTAATCTTATTAAATAAAAACCTAGAGTCAAATATCAAGGCTGAAAGATCAGAGAAACAGAGCAGCTAGCCACTTCTTACCTCTCTGAATCCTTAGACCAAAAGGGGCCAAGATTCTATCTCCACTTGATGTATATTCCTGTCTTCACCTCTCTAGTGCTAGGATTAAAGGTGTGAGCCACCATGGCCTGGACTCTGTGCTTAACTAATGGCTAGCTTGCCCTCTGATCTCCAGGCAAGCTTTATCTGTCAGAACACAAACAAAATATTATACATTCCTCAATTTTCGACCTTGGTGAATTACTGGGATTACTCCCTTCTTTTTTTTTTTAGATTTATTTATTATTTATACAGTATACAGAAGAGGGTAACATATGTCATCATAGATGGTTGTGAGCCACCATGTGGTTGCTGGGAATGGAACTCAGGTCCTCTGGAAGAGCAGTCAGTGCTCTTAACCACTGAGCCATCTCTCCAGCCCCGGATTACTCCCTTCTTGCTGGACAAAAGACAGATCATTTTATATTATAGACAAATCTTTTTCCCTTCAAAGGAGCAATGCTCTAATGCAAACATGGCCATTGGTGAAGATTCCCTGTTGGGAAAAAGGCTTAATTTTAAGGTAACTCCAAGGAAAATTAGTCCATACGACCCAGGTAGGGTGACCCTTGGCTTCCTGGTTCTCCATGGTCCCTTCTCATGTCCGGACCTGTCATGTTGCAGGACCTACTGTTTCCAGCCTCAGGCATGAGCATCCTCCTATTCATAGTCAAGCACCTATCTCCCTTCTATTCCTCAGGACTGTTGGTGGGCAGACCTTGACTGCCAGCCCCGTGGAGTGGATTTGATATGTCTTTTTCAAGTCCTCATTCTTGAACCTGCATTTTTGACCTTGCATTATTCCTGAGTCCTAGCAATCTCCTTGGGACTGATCAGTCTAATTCTGTTCTTGTCAGAATCAAGTTTCCAGCAGAAGCCTGGCTGAGGAAGACCATTGCACAGCCAGAGTTCCACTTGCCTTTGTAATTGCTACCCAGGGCTCCCACTGTACCAGCTCCTTCTCTGTGTTGTCCAGAATTATCTGTGGTTAGATCTCGTCTATGCTGTTGTTTCTCTGGAACTCAACAGCCTAGTGCAGGTATTAAAACCAATGTCCCTTCCTTTTCTAAAGCACGATTGTGCCACGTGAAATATAATTTGACCCAGCAAGGTATGTCAAAGCTCTGAACAGAAGACAGGGACATCTCCCTATCCCCCAAGTAGAAAACTAACTTGAAAACGCAGTGACAATAAATACTAAGTATACAATAAAGGCAGCCATGTTTGTTTTCCAAGTAGGGGAACCATGGGCCTCATGAAGCAATGAGGCTATAAATATAACGAGTAAGGGGTGCTTAATGCCACTTATCTCCTCCCATTGATAGTAGAAGAACCTTGGCAGACATGACAGCCTTCTCCTTCCTTTGAGCTGGCATGGGTGGAGACTCAGAGAAGGGAGCCATCATCAGCATTTGCCCGACCTAGTGAGGCTTCCAGACAGACTTTATCTCCTTTTTCCTTCCATTTCTCCAGGTTTTCTCGTTTTGCTCTTTCTTCAGGAACCTGCTCACATTCTCCATGTGAGCAGAGGGCGCCATACCAAATACAAATATTTGGAGAGCCGTTTTGTAGGGGAGTTGCCTTAGTTAGTTAGGGTTTTTATTGCCTGTTGCTGTAATGAAACATTGTGACCAGAACAACTTGGAGAGGAAAGGGTTTTTTTGGTTTTGTTTTGTTTTTGAGGGGGTTGTTTGTTTGTTTTCACGTACACTTCTATATTGCTATTTCTTATCAAAAGAAGTTAGGACAGGAATTCAGACAACAAAACTTTCATCCATGTCCGCAGCTGTGATTTACAAATAATCGTCAAAGGGACTAATCAATCATCTTAACTACTGCAGTTGCCTGTAGCCCTGTGCATGGCCTGTAAAGGACAACGGTGTCTTCTCCTACCTTGTTCCTTCCATGTCATTCTGAATGCCACTCACTCTTGCTTTCTGTTGTGACAAAGACCATGACCAAAAGCAACTTGGGGAGAAAAGACTCTTTTCATCTTATACTTCCATACCATCTCCTATCACTGATGGATACTCCCGAAACCTACCAACTATTCTCAGGGAAAGGAAACTTCTCTTTGAAGTAAAAACCACTCACTCTTTAAGAAAACACCCCATCTCTACAAGGATGAAAGGACACTATCTGATCCTTGAGGGGAAAAAGAATATCCTGCAGCCTTCCACTGGGATATGGTAAAGAGAACAGAGAATCCTTTCCCCATTGTGCTGTGCCACAGCCCACCTCATCCATCCCTCCCCCCTGATAGCCAGTTATGAATGTGTTCTTTGAACAATTTATTCTGAATATTATTGTATTTACATTCACATTTTTGTAAGCTTATTTTCTTTGGTCACATACAATCTTATATGTAAATATTTCTCATCTTTTTTTATAAATATGCAAAGAAAATCAGTCATTTGTCTACAGACCCCATTGGCTAGGTCAGAGGGCAGTGGAACCTGGGTCTTTCTAACACCCAGACAACTAACCTCTCTATTACCAGAAAATTTAAGAAAGGGAAAGAAAACAGGTACCTGGTTTGCCACATGCTTCCTGTGCTGTTCTCCTAAATGTTATTTTCACAACCTCAGTACCCAGGCACACACTGAGGCATAGCTTCCCAGTCCCTAAGGAAAGTTACCTGGTCCTTAACATCTCAGAGAATCTAGTCTGAGACTTACAAAATCCTTTAACATTTCGTTTCTTGTGATGAAATTTAGAACTGTCTCTATTTAACCCCAGCTAGCCACAGAAAAATGACAGCTCTTTATTACCAACCATTGCTGCTGACAATGTGTCTCCTGGTCGCTGCACAGGGTACTTTACCTCATGCTAAGAAAATTACTGATGGGCATATTGAGCACACTGATCTACCTTTTATTCTTTGCAGTAATGATGACTTTAAAGGGGAGGCCTGACGCCATACTGAAATCTGCTTCCTCATGCCTGATGAGTGCCAGCCCTTGTGGTCCTCTCAGTGGACAGACTGACTGGTAGTAAGCTCTTGCTCCTTTGTATCAGGCATGCTCAGAGCTGCATATGCCATAACCCTTCAACTTGGCTCATTTTTTCTCAATGAAGCAAAGATTTAATGTTATTCAAAGGCACTTAGGCTTTATTTCCATCTTCATTAGATCTTTTAAATAATGCACAGGCTCATATCCATTCAGATAGGAATTAATAGATCATCCTTTCCCAGTGCTTAACCTTGTAATTCCTCTGTATAAATGTTTCCACCATTTAAAGTATTTTTCTAGTGCAAATTCTTTGAGGAAAATATGGAATATGTATTATTCATCTGGATGATATTATCTCTCAAAGACCACCAGAATTTCACTAGATTTTCAGAATTTTTAAACAAAGACTTACAGTTTATAAATTCTATGTCTCTTTGAGATGTCTTAATTTTCAGGCTCTGTGTGTGTGTGTCTGTGCCTTTGTGTGTACTCACACTCATGTGCACACACTCTGCTCACACACACACATGCACATGCTTGAGAAACTCTTTCTTTGGCTGAGTTTTTAGCTCATGTGCTCATTGTAAATAGCTCTCAATTTCACTGCAGTTGGAGTAAAACACCAGTGGCCATTAACAGATTTTTCAAACCTGGAACAAAGGTCAGTGAGATGGTTCAGCAGGAGAGAGTGTATGTTCCCAGTCTCTATGGCCTGAGTTTGATCCCTGGGATCCACACAATGGAAACAGAGAACTCCCATAAGTTGTCCATGCAATGGCCTGTATATCCATGTGCATACACAAACACACACAAATAAATGTAAAGAAATAGACCACATTTAACCTGAATAAAAATTGAAAGATTTTCTTTTTATCAAAAATAATACCTTTATTAGTCTTTAAAAATTTCTTACATGTATGTGATGTGTTTTATCGTATCCACCCCTAATTCTCTTCAACTCTCACTGTTCCAGCAACCCCCCTCCCTTCCAATTTGACATCTGCTTTTTAAAGAGCTATTACTAACATCCCCCAAGGCCAGTGCTGACCTTGTACATGTTGGTGTAAAGCCATTCAATGTAACATGCCCAGCCTACTATCAACCACAACCACAAAGAAAAATGACCCCCTCCTCTTCCCAAGCAGCAGTTAGCTGCCAGCAGCTGAGTGTGTGCTAAACTTTTTATCAGGGCTGATCATATGCAGGTCTTATACAGGTGACCACAGATGCTATGTGTATCAGCCTTACCTTACTCAAAAGACATTCATAGCTCCCTTCCTCTGCTTCCAGGTCTGAGTGGTTTTTTTTTTTTAATTGTCTCATATATATGTGTTTGTTTGTTTGGACATTGTCTCTCTGTGTAGTGTTGGCTGCCTTGAAACGAGTTATGTAAACCAGAGTGCTCTTGAACTCACAATATCTATCTGCCTGGCTCTGCCTCCCAGATACTGGGGTTAAAGGCACGTACATGTTCTCTTATTTTTACATTTCAGTAGAATTCTTTATCTTTTTTTACAAAGGAGCACATTTTTCATACATTATCTCATGACTTATAAAACCAAATCCTTTAAATGCAATCTACTTTTATAGGAGTTCCATTTCCATGCAAGAAAAGGAAGCTGACAATATTCACTATCAAACTCTTATTAAAATAACAAAAATCAAAAATCAAACTTGTGAAATAAAATGTGACATTTTCTTTAAAACTGAAGTACTTTGGAATGTTAGGAAGGCAAAAAAGTACAGCAGAAAAGGAGCAGAAGATTTGAAGAAACTACAAACAGCAAAAATCTCTGAGTAATTTACAAAAACATGCTCAAAGATGTATTTGAGCAAAAATTTGAAAGATACTTGTTAAAGTAAGATAGTCACTTTAAGAAAGATTAAGAACTGTAATAGTTCATATGTGTAAAGTAAAACTGCAGTCAATACTGGCAGAGATAATAGTAGAGCATTCTTTAGTGAGCAATTTTAAAATGTATATTGACATTTAAGTGCACATTCCTTTTGATTCAGAATGTCATTCTGAAGGTTAGCCATACAGGCAGGTTATTGCTCCACACCCTCTGTATTGATGGGTAAAGTAAATAGATTTGTTCACAGCATTGGCTCTGAAACAAAGACAAATAGTCACAGGATAACCAAGTAATATTAAAATTAAAATATCAAGACAACAATGTTATATGCCTGCTGTGTTCTGTCCATACTTAAGGAGCATCAGTCATTACTCCACCCCATGAAGGAAGGTCTTATCACTATCTCCTTCAAAGTAAGTGGCTATAATTCCTAAGTACATCTCATCTCCTGTAGCTGTAGATCAGGAATGCAGGCATAGCTGAGTTCCCTGGATTAGGCTAAGAGCACCATTGAGTGTCAGCTGGAGATGCCATACATTACATCAAGGGTTTTCATGCTCCCCTGTGTCTTGATTGGCAGGATTTAGTTTGTCACATACTCTCAGTGCCTTCCTCCAGGAGCCCTGTCATAAGACATCTCATGGCCGGCTTGCAACATGATAGTTTTCATCCTAGAAAAGAGAAATGGGAAGGAGGAGAGGAGGGGAGAGGTGTGGGTTAGAAGTCAACACCACTGTACAGTAGCTACTTGCCAGGTGTTAGCCATACCACAGCTTCTCTGTATCTGAACCATAAATTATTTTAGTGTAAAAACAGGGATGAATTTTTATGTTTCTAGAAAATCAAGGATGGCATCTCTCCAGATGGTGGGATTACAGTCATTCACAGAAAATTAGAATATTCCATTTATTTTTAACTGAAGTACTATGAAACATCAATCAGAGTTCTCATGTTTAAAACCACAGTAGGTAAATTATCAGAAAGCTTTCATTAATTAGTAAATGTGATAATTTCTTAAGGAAATATATCTATTTAATTAAAATTGCTAACCTTAATGGCCCTAAGTTATTCATTACTTTGGCCTTTTTAAAATGTAATCCCAGCTTCTTTCGTTAGTATTGTGCATGGTTTCTGTCTACTCTGTTGTCTTCTTGACCTATTGGCCCATCAAAGACCAGCTTTCAGCTCTATTGATTTTTCTCTGGTGTTTTCCTATTTCACCTCATTGGTTCCACCGTTCTTCCTTGTGATTTTCTTATTTGTGTATGTATTTGTTCCTAAACAAAATGTGTGATTTCTGACTTTTTTATTTTTCTGAAATTAATGAAAGCATTCAGTGCTATGTATGACCATGGAGGTATTGCTTTAACCCACATACCATACATCTTAATAGTTTTTCCTTTTATTCAGCCCAAAATACTTTCTAACATTTTAGTGGTTTCATCTTTGACTCGTGAGTTGTTAAGAAATGCATTGTTGCTGGGTGGTAGTAGACCACTCCTTTAATCCCAGCACTCAGGAGGCAGAGGCAAGCAGATCTCTGAGGCTAAGGTCAGCCTGGTCTGCAGAGTGAATTATAGGACAGTCAGGGCTACACAGAGAGACTGTGTCTTAGAGAAATAGAAAGAAAAATGCATTGTTAATTTTTAAATACTTGGTGACTTCGAGCTTGTCCAGATATGTTTCTCACATTGACATTAATTTTAATTTTTGCTACAGAGATAAAGCATTTACTATTATTTTCATCTTATGACATTTATTGAGATTTATTTCACAAGCTTGCGGTGCTATTTCTTCTGATAACTGTAAGTTTGCTCAAATTTCTCTACCACATGATCAAAGACTCACTTAGCAGAATTTTTCTCCCACTAATTCTGGAGGCTAAGCATCTGAGGTCAGGAACCAGCAACTCAGATTCTGCTGAGGGCTTCATCGTGGGCCTCACACTACTGACTTCTTGCTGTGTTCTCACAGTGGACAAGAGTATTCTCCAGGGCCACTCTTACAAGGGCATTGATCGCATTGATAAAGGATACACCATCCTGAACTACACACACGTTTCTGCAAATGCTACTAGGCTTTTAACATGTGTTTAGCCCTGTTCAGGAACACTGACTCTTAGTTCTCATCAGATATTATCTCTTGGTGCTCAGGCACTCACTTTTTTTTTTTTTTTTAATTAAAAAGTGTTTGTCCTTTTTAATTAAAGGCTATGGCTCAGGCTTATTACCAACTAGCTCTTACCACTTCACTCAACCCATTCTTAGTAATCTATGTATCACCACATGTTCCATGACTTTACCTGTGTTCCATTGTATCTTGCATTCTGAGCAGCAGCCTGCAGTATCTCTCTTGACTCTGCCCTTCTCTGTCTTTATCTGTGCTTGGATTTCCCACCTGCCTCTAAGCTGCCTTGCTATAGGCCAAACAGTTTTTTTTTAATTAATCAATAATAAAGCATATTCACACTGTTTAGAAAGTAATTCCATACCACCCCAGCAGGCACTGACTCATAGTTCTCAGAAGCACTGACTCTTGGTGCTCAGGAGCACTGACTCAGGAACACTGACCCTTGATACACAGGCACTCTATATCTTGCAGAGACTGCTGCAGAGTCAGTTTCCTACCATGCTGTTGTTGAGTGTAGAGCTCTATAAAGTTCATTAAATCAAATCAATTAATTTGGGTATTAAAATTTTCTGATTTAAAAATTATTTTATATCCATTTTTTCTCTTCTCTAAGAGAGTAATTACTCAGAATATGCAATTTTTTGAGAGTCTTGAATGAGTTCATGTATTTCCCTTCTTTTGTTCTTTTCTTGTATAATGGATAAATTCTGCTGACCTAGGTATTTCCTCTTCAATGTCCACTCTAATAAGCTTCATGAATATATTTTGTACACATAATAGTTGCATTTTCTTTTCTTTACTCTCTTTTTAATAGTTTTAATATTTCATCTGAATATCTCTCATCTGTTTATGAAAATTATTAGGCTATTATTAAGCCTTTGCTCAGTAATTTCCTCTGTTTCTTGTAGACTTTGTTTCTCCTATGCCTCTTTTTCTTTGCTTTATTGAGGGGTAAGTCACATAGCTTTCTGGTAGTTTCTGGTCCAAAAAAAGACTAAAGTAGGTCACAGCTTTTCCCAGTCCTTCCCTTCATCCTGTTTTACACCTATGATCCCTTTGCTCTGTTGTGTGCTAAAGGTAAATTACTCTACAGGGCTCTTACCTCATTTTTAAGCATTTTAATTCTTTGCAATTATGTTAATCTAGTTGCCTGGGTATTCAGATTTAATTTCAAGAAAACAGAATTGTGATGCTGAGAAGACAAACAGCTTCCTTTTCTGGCTTCCTGAATTCACACTTAGCAGAAGCAGAGCATCTTTCAGCTGTGTGTGTGTGTGTGTGTGTGTGTGTGTGTGTGTGTGTGTGTGTGCTTGCATGTATTTATTGTAAGGGAGCATGGAAAAGCCACAGAACTGGACCACTCTGTGGGTAGAAGAATAATTTAGGGGGAAAGGGCAAACTGGCAGGCTGCCTCAAAGCATAGAGAATAGCAGCTGGGTGAGAAAGGGAGACTTTGTAGTTTTATCCGGGCTGGTGGCAGAGAGGGGTGGAGGGGCTGTTAGAACAGCCTGGGAGTGGGATGGGGATGTTGACCCATGAAGGCTGTTGGTTTAATGGGTTTTTAGAAGCCTTTTGACAGAGATAATGCAGAAACAGATTTTTATCATGAGATTTTGAGATTCCTCAGGAATGCTGAGTTAAAGTTTCCATTCACCCAGCCAGAGTCCTGCTTGGATTGTTTCTCAGTCATTATCTTAGGATACTGTCAACAGCACTACCATTTGCCAGGCCCACTTGGTTAATTAACATTCATGTATTAGTGCATGTGTGTGTGTGTGTGTGTGTGTGTGTGTGTGTGTGTGTGTGTGTGTGTACACTTAACATATGGAGGCCAGAAGTCAATACTGAATATCTTCCTGAATTGCCCTCTACTTTATTGTCCCAGAAGGATTTCTCATTGAATTTGGGACTCAGCCAGCCCCAAGGATCCTCCATCTCTGTCTTTGCCTCTTCAACTTTGGGATTATAGGAACATATCTTGGACCTGACATTGTGAATAGTTGCTAGGAATCAATCAGGTTCCATGCATGTACAGCAAAGCACTTTTGCCAGCTGAGTCATCTCTCTAGCTTTGTAATTCCAGCAGTTCTGTCATGAGAGAAGCCTCCAGTATAGGGATTCTGCTTGTTCTTACTCAGCACGAGAAGGCTCCCAGTATTCATTTCTATGGTGTTCCTGGAGAGGCTCAGACCCAGCTCTGAGGTCCCTGAAGTAGAAATCCTATAGGAAGAATAGCCAATGTATGCAGTCCTGTGTTCTATGATATTGAACAATCTCCATGTAAGAAAGGTGAACATAGAAGACCTGGTCAGCTTCACACCTGATCTGGGACTCCTGTCTTTGGCCCAGGCTGTGAGCTGCCTCTAAGAAAATCACATAAACTCTTGCACTGAATCTCCACCCAGTCCCAAAATTCACAAGGTAGAAAAGAGAGGCAAGAAGGAGATCTGAATGGCCTGGGCCACATCTTCGGCATATACCCCAGTCGGTGTGATAGGACACCCCAAGCCATTGTTTATATAGATGTCCATTAGAATCTTTTTTCTTGCATTAATTAGTCCCAAGATTTTCTTTCCTGAATAGTTTCACAGACTTTCATGTGAGTTATTCTAAACTCATGGTCCTAGCATCTGCAAGCACTCCCTGGGAACAATGTTTTATCACTATCCCTACTCAATGACCTGACTTACATACTCCAACAAAGTCCTATGATGGTGAGAGTGCACTGTGACCCTCCACTGTAACATCAAACTAGAAAGTGCCAGGGGACTCTTTGTAGCCTCCAACATGTGCACCAAGGGAGAGGTGAGTGGCATGTCCCCAGAGGAGCGCTCCCCTGTTTACATTCACATTAAATACTGGAAACACAGGAATTTTGTGCATAATATGAGAAATGTCTACTCTGGGATTGTTCTATGATATCGTTAAATAATTTATCAGCTGATTAACACTCATCAAATTTGGCATTTTGTGGAGAAAATGTGTGTAAGCACTCCTACTTTTTAATCTCATTCTCTGAATACTATAATTTTGAATAAATGTGGTTTTTCTCTAAGTAAGAATTTTAAATATTACAGGAAAGAAGGTGTGACTAGACATATCCCAAGACTGCCCGTGTGAGGTGTGTTCAGGGTCCTTGTATCAAAATGAACTTGATCTTGTTTTTATGTGTTTATTTTCATTGTACTTCTCTTTCTTATTTCATTATTGTAACCAAATACAAACAGCAAGTTAGATAAGGAGGTTGAATTTTGCTCATAATTTGATATGATGTGGTCTACCATGAGGTAGAGACTGAGGAATTCCTGACAGTAGGATGTGTGTCTGGGACTCCTTACATCTCCAGAGACTGGGAAACTGATGAAGTAATGCTGCCACTCACCTGGCCTTTTCCACTCTGTATTCAGTCTAGCACCCTAATTCATAGGACTGTCCTGCTCACACAATCTTTCAGCTACAGCTCTCTGGATGCCTTCAAAGATATACCCAGGGGGAAGTCTTAGGTCACATCTTAGGTTACGAGTGAAGATTAATCATGACTCTTTGGCATCATGGTTCCTTTTTGTGGTTCTCTCTCAGGTGCTGGGGTCCCCCAGTTCCAGCCAATTGCCTTGAATGGCAGAATCCAGGTCCTGAGTAATGGCTCACTCTTAATCAAGCATGTTGTGGAAGAAGACAGTGGCTACTACCTCTGCAAGGTCAGCAACGATGTGGGCGCAGACGTCAGCAAGTCCATGTACCTCACGGTGAAAAGTAAGGAGGAAGAACACTTTGTTTTACCTACATAGGTCTTTGGGGGCTGAGGTTTTTTTCCATTGGTTCAATGCATACATGTCTCAGAGCAAAATAAAACATGTTTATTTGTAGCTGATGTTTCCAGTTTTTAGCACTGGAATTACTTTTGTAAAGAATGGAAAATGGCAGTAAATTCTTAGCAGCCTCTGGGGCTATCCATACCTTGGGTGTAGAAGAACATTCTTCTCAGGAGCTAGTTCCTTAGGTCGTTGACTTGAGGCTCTGGTACTCTAAATGATCAGTGGGACTTAGCACCCACTCTTTCATGCACTAATTTTTCTATGGAAGAGTCCAATGCATGACCTTGCAGATATTCTTATGGAAGTCTGTTTCATGTATTTCACTGAAAACTGGCTCAGCCATAGATATCCTTTATAAAGTGGTCATTGGTAAATATGCAAAGCCTGACAACCTGAGTCCAGTCCCCAGAACCCGCATGGTGAAAGGAGGGAATTGAAGACAAATGTCTGCAAGCCACCCTCTGACTTCACCATGTGTGCTGTGGACCATGTACTCCCCCTGTACCTCATGCTGGCCCCACCCCCATGTTCTTCCGCCATGTTCTTTCTCCCCCATGTTTTCCCCATCCCCATGCTCTCCCCTCACTCTTCATGCTTACCCTCCACCTCCTCTCAAGTAAAATAAAGGTAGCAACTGGATACTTCATGCCCAACCACAGAGCTATAGCATGAGTGGAGCATGGTTTTGGCTTAGGGTCTGTGCTGTTGACCCAATGAGTGGGAGAGGGCTCTTCACTATAACGTCTTCTCTACACATTGGTCACTGAACACTCAAGGAAAGAACACAGTGGATCATCTCTGCCTGAGTAATGCTTATTAACAAATACTTGTGTAGCTAAATACAGCTTATGTCCACATGTGACTAGTTTTCTATTGGATAAGCTTTGATTTCCCCCTAAAAAGGCTTTGTCCAGACTTACCCTGCTTTAAAGAGATTTAATGTTGTTATTGATATTTAAAAAGCTACATCTGTTTAAGAGGACTTGATTTGTGTGTGTAATTCACCTGTGTAATTCAAAGGCTTATTATATAGATCAATGTCTATCATTATGCACTAAAAACTTATTTTAGTCCATTATTCTACTGGAAAAATCAGACTTTCAAACTATTTGCTAAACTTTTGAGTGTAAAGTGTTACCACAATTCTGAAATGAAGTTATTTTGAAATACACTTTGTACCTATCTGGCGCATAATCTTTGAACTTCCTGGTTCTGTGTTCTGGAGAAACTCAAGCGGGGTGGAGTGGGGTGCGGGAAACAAACTAAACTAAGCTAAACTAAACAAGACAAACTGTGTGAAATTGGAAAATTTTTAAATGGCCAGATTTTTTTTAATTATGAGTTCTTGAAATAATTAAGTAAGCTAAAACCCAAGAGCCATGTTGATACCAGTTGGTCTTCGTACAGTGAAAATAATATATTTGATAGTTACTTTGTTAATTTGTAAAATAATTTTTTTCTATTCTACCAAAGACCTGTCAAGTCTGAATAGCACAAAGCATTATGGAGTATATAATATCATTTGGTCATGGGTTTTACCCTTGTGGATAGAAATACCTGTGCTTTAGGAAGGGTAACATGGAAGATGATAGAATGAGTGGTGTAGCATGTGCCATGTTCATAGCAAATGGTAGAAGATTGATCTTCAGCTTTATAAAGATTGTCAAGAATGGGGAAAATGTAAAACATGGAAGTTGCAGATTTCCACCCCCACTGCCATCTCTTCCTTCCACACCTGTATGATAGGTGCTAGTAGCAAAGGTCAAAGGCCAATCAGCAGGATAGTGTCAACCCTTCTTGAGTCCTCTCTTTAGAGGAAGTGGGCATCTGTGGACAGCCCATGAGCAGCAAAGACCTCGGGTCACAGCAGAGCAGAACTCAGGGTTATAAGCCAAGGCACACCTCCCACTTGCTATGGGATTCATGACTGATTTTTATGCATCATCTGAGTACCCAAAGCTTATGTGCTGAAATATTACATCATTCCCACTATGATGGTGTTAGAAGACAAGGCTTTCTGAAGTATGCAGGCATGAACACAGCTCCTCAAAGTGGGTGGGCAGCCTGCAAGCCAGAAGACAACCCTCTCTGGAATCCAGCCCAACCAGCCCTTCTCAGATTTGCAGCCACCAGACAGTGAGGAATAATAGTTTGTTGTTGATAAACTGGGACTGACTAAGGTATTATAGTTATAGAGTGGGGTCCTGCTGCATTGGAGTTGATGGAGTTGATGCTAGAGAACGTGATTGTCTAAGGGGCAAGGGTTTTGAGGCCAGGCAGGGTCACTGAAGGAAGAGAAAGGGAAAGATGCTGTCAGAGACTGGAGCAAGAGGGAGCTCTATGTGATTCATATGGGGGAGTAGGAGGCAGAGGTTGGCTGTAAGCATTCTCGGAAGTGTTTCAGAACCAGACGAGTCCTGGGGTCTCTGAGACCATATAATTAGTGTGTTATAAAACAACATAATCAACAACATGACCAACTGTTGACCTTGGGGTAACACCCTCAGACTCTTACCCAGACTCTTCTACCTTTGAGGAAGAATCCAAGTTTCCAGAGACGTCCAAATGAAAAAAAATAGATATAAAGGATATTGCATGACTGCAAGTAAAGCTGTCCAAATGTACTCCCCTTGCTCTGTTTTATTTTCATGATTTGAACTAATATATATTAATCATACAAAGTGATGGGCTTCAATATGACAACTCATTCAAGTGTAGCATGGACTAAACCATATTCCATATCCATTACCCTCTCCTATCCTACTATTTATTGGTTTCCTCCTTCTCAAACAGTCCAGGTAGTCCCCTTTAACTTTCAAGTGTGTGTGTGTGTGTGTGTGTGTGTGTGTGTGTGTGTGTGTGTGTGTGTTCCACATATTAAAAAAAAAAAAAGATGTGATATTTGAGGATTTTTTTTTGTCCTGTCTTAATTCACTTAACATGATCTCTCCAGTTTTAGCTATCTCCCTGTGCATTCTTGCTTATTCATAAAACTCCACTGATGTGTGTGTGTGTGTTACATGTTATTGATCCATCTAGCTCTTGATGGATCCCCAGGTTGGTTCCATAGCTGGTCTGTAGTGAAGACTGCTGCAACAACCATGGGTCAGTAGCTATCCCCATGGTATGCTGATTTCGATTCCTTTGGGCACATTCTCAAGAGAAGTATAGCTGGATCATTCAAGTCCACTATTCCTAGTTTTGGAAGACCCTCCCCACTGATTTCCACAGTGGTTGTATTAATTTACATCCCACCAGCCTTGTACGAAGATTCCTTTCTCACAGGTCTTCTCACACATGTTATCATTGGTTTTTTTTGAAGCAAGATATTCTGTCTAGGGTAAGATAAAATCAATCTCAATGTAGTTTTCATTGGCATTTTCCTGATGGCTAGGGGAATAATTTTCATGCATTTGTTGGTAGATTTTAACTTGTTACTTTTTTTATTCTAAAAAAGGACTGACTACCCTTCTGTCCAGTTTGCTTAGTGCACACAGAGATTCATGTCAGAAAAGAGGGTGTTTTAGTGACACAGATCCACCACAGCCTTCCTTTGTTTGAAAGCAGGAACAGGGTCCTTGGCAGATAGCAGGCAGACCATGGGGGAACCGTCAGGGAAAGTCATCAACAGGATGGAAAAATGATCTGTGCAAAGCCTTCCAGCTCAGCTGGCATTCATGCTTCTGAGTCTACACTGCCATCTCAGTGCTAATTTATCTTGTACCAAAAATCCTCTCTGGTAAAGAAATCAAACACTAGAGGAGCCTTGGTGGCAAAGACAGAAACAGCAGGGCCCTGCCTCTGATCAAGGCTGGGCTCAGGGCCACACTACCTCTAACCCCCTTGAGCATCAAATGCAAAAATCAAGCCAAGCACCCAGACTAAGCCACTTTTACTTTAACAGGCTGTTTGGAGTCTCCGGAACATGGTGATTTTTTTCTAAGAAAATAATTACTCAAACTACTAGGGCTCTCAAACGGAAGTCACTCCTAATGTTTCCCTCAGGTGCCAAAATTGCACCTGCCTCCTCCAGACTCTGCCAGTGGTTGTATCTTTCAAGGAACACTGATTGCAGGAGTTCACACTGAGCAAGCAGCTCTTCCTTTGTCTGCCTCTCTGCTTCAGTCCTTTCTGATCCCCTCATGTGGCATGAAAGAACATCACTTATCAAACAGGGGTATGAGCATCCCTGGAGAGACAGTTACTCTTGGGATCTGATGAAGCCTGTAGCCCCAGAGCAACCCACAGGCCACAGTACAGCCTGACCAGCCACCCCCTCCCTCATGTTCTGCCTGGGCAGAACTCTATGATGCCAGAGTGTATGGTGTTCTCCTTTGCATTTTGTCACTGTAACGGAAAACTGGCCAAAAGCAACTTTTGAGGGAGTAAAGCTTTATTTGACTTATACATCGCAATCATAGTGGGAAGTCAGGGCAGGAACTCCAGCAAGGGCAGAGCAGGAACCATGGAGGAATGCTGCTTGTTTTTCATTTTTTGCTCAGTTTACTTTCTTTATGTAAGCCAGGACACCTTCCCAGGAGTGGCACTGGCCACAGTGAGCTAGACATCTCACATTAGTCATCAGTTAAAGAAATGCCCCATAGACTTTCCTACAGGCCAACCCAACAGAGGTTTTCTTGTTTGAGGTTCCTCTTCCCAGATGACCCTAGCTAATTTCAAGCTGACAAGATACCAACTAGCAGATGTGTGTTCCTGGGTGTGAACATCTGTGTTCCCACCAGGTGTCTTGAGTTCTACCAGACAGACCTTGGAGTACTGACAACTCTCTGTCCCACTTCTGAGGTCCTACCATGTCGCCATGGGCATGGCTGGCTGGAAAGAAAATAACCCATTACTTTCATGGAGATCTTCATCTGTACTCAGATGCCCTTTCTTATTCTGCTACTGGAACTGTACCACAGGCACAGATCTTTACCACAGAGCAAAAACGAAAGAGGAACCCCTATTTAGATTAGTACGTGTAATAAGAATATTCTAGATTTAGCAGAAAGAGTTGCACAACTCTGCAAATATACAAAGCACACTACATTCTGTGATGTAAAAGTGTAAATGTAAATTGTACTTTAGAATAGCTATTTTAGAATGTCTCATAACAGTTACTGTTCACAATTTCTAATATGGATTGTAACAATTCTTAACAGTTTGAGGTCTGAGGTTAGATTCTCTGGTTTAACTCCCCAGTTCTACCTATAAGAGACTAGTATGTAAAGTTATAACATTCTCAAAAGCTTCATGTTCCTCATCTGTAAGATGAGATTAATTGCCCGTGTGTTCAGGATTTGTGATGGCATGCTCTGGCAGTAGAGGGTCAGGGAGTTATGGCTGGCTCTTCATAGGCTGAAGCTGCTGCATTCATAACCCTGCCATTTATGTAGACTTTTGTTCAAGCATTATTAGCATTTGCATGATCTGAGATGGGGAGGGTCATACATGCTATGGCACATGTAGTGAGTAGAAGGCAACTTTGTGGAGATGGTTCTTTCTATCTATCATATATAGGTTCCAGTTCAGGTCATAGGGTTTGCACACAGCTAGTGCCTTTGCCCACTCAGCTCATCCTGGGGACATCTTAATTTGTTTTTTAATTTCTGCATCAGAATCATGGCAATTTAAACATTTGCATTTTTATGTTAAAGCCAGGATGAGGTACATTTTTTTCTATCTCTACCCTCTTATTTATCATTTTTCCTTTTACTGTAATCTAAAATTGATGCCCCAAACATGAAGCTTACCTTTATTTTGCTCTAGGGCTCTTGATGTTTCTTAAGAAAGAATTACAAGTTTTCTGTCTGAATAGATATTTTTTGTCAAATGAATTTTATGCCATTTGAAAATGATATGATGCCCTCCCCTCTTATTTATGTAGCTGAAACAATTAAAAAAGAAGAACCTTTCATCATTGTGTTTGAACACAGCCAATAATACAATTAAAAAGCCATGTCAGCTTAAGTAGCTGCTTCCTAGCTATTTCCCTACTCAGCTCGAGCCTGGCAGCCATGTCTCCAGTCCTGAGACTGTATGCTTCAGCAGATCTTGCTAAGAAGGAAGGAACTGTTCTTGTCTGATTGTGGTGCTAAAGAATGTTAGCCTTAGAGATCACCTAACTCAGCCTTGATGCTGGGATGAGGAGCTTGGATCTACCTCAACTGGATATAACAGACCAAACTGACTCACCTTGAGATTCCTGAGGTCTTGGGGAAGGGATGGGGTGATGGGGTGAGTGAAGTAGACTGGCTCTGTACCCATATCATCCTCAAAGGCCCTTAGACCAGTTTTATTCTATAAGTCAGCTACAAAGAGCTTTCTAATGGTCTGCCCTGTGAGCATGCCAGTGCAGTCCTAGAAAGGTGAACTTAGAGCACTCCATCCTGTAATTCATTCATAGTTGAGCACAGACTTGGGGCATGACTCTCTACTCTCCTTTGAGGGCACCCTGGTATGACATCTGCAGGGACATTCTAGAATGCATGTGTTAGGACACATACAAAGTCAGCATCCACAGAGCACATTTGCTGATGAGCTTTTGTAATGCAGGGCAAGTCATGGTGGGATGTCTGAGGCCATCAGGGCAGGAACCAGCCATCTGCTCTTTGCAATTCAGACATGGCTAAGCAGCATGGCAGAGGTGGGAATGGTAGGGCTCTGCACACACATTTTTCCTGTTTGTCTAAATTACTGCACTGTTGAACCAGTGTATTTTCAGAATGCAAAGTTGATGTCCACATTTTATGTCTTGCCACTCAGCTCTTGATATTAAAGCCAACAGTAGTGGAGAGTAGCCCATATATGCACAGGCCAACAAGAACCTTATAATCACAAAGCTAGTAAGCTAGTTTGTAGTTCATTTCATATCAAAGAACTATGAGCTTACATAATTATTAAATTATTAAAAATAGATACACAGGATTTATAAATACAGTGGAGGTATTCCTCTACACTGTAGAGAGAGCTAGAAGACAAAGAGTACTCAGGTGATTCTAATTTTTGTGTCTTCTGTTTTAGTTACATAATGAAATGCCTGATGCCTAGCTATCTATAAGCCTAGTTGGGTCATAATTTTGGAAGTTGAAAGACTAAGGTCTTGATTATGGTGATGAACCCTGAACTGCCTTCCCTATGGCAGATGTCTTCATGGTGGGAGCACATCAGGAAGGGAAAGTCATCACTTGACAGGAGATGGATCCATTTTCAAGGTTATCTTTCTAGGTAAATGCACACAACTTCATCTCAGTCAACATGCTTGGCGTATAGTACTTATGTCACAGGGTATTGGGGGTATTCCCACAATGATAACATTGGCCGTTATGTGATTCTGTTCAGCGCTCTTCATTAGAGCCAGGATTTTAGTCTTTGGATTTTCAATTTCCAGAATTGTGAGATGATTAGGCCTCCAAACTTTGGGAGTGGGTCCTAATGGAAGGAAGTTGGTTCCTAGGTATGAGTCTTGAAGACTAGCCATTTCATTTTTTTTTTTTTTTTAATGTGTCAACTTGCTAGGCATGGTTCCTCAATGATGGCACTAGACGGTCTATTACAGCTATTATTAGCATATAAATTGGTATCTAATAAATAAAGTATATTTTTTGCCTTCTGTAATACTAATGGGCCTCATCGGCTGAAAACCTTTAAATAAAACAATCATTCAACACTCAGTAAGTACATAGATATGTTCACACATCAAACTTATTGAAGCATCTGGTCCTGGTTAGGAATGGATTTTTTTTCTCCTGTCACTGACTTCAAATGCACTCTGGACTATCTTCTAGCCCATCACAATGGTCAGTCCAATTTAATCTGTGATATTCTGCCCTCCCCTGGCCTGGAGCAACCAATCTTTTCATTCAGGACTGCTTGGTCCTATTGTGTTGGGGTGACACAAGAAGACAGTGGGGGACAAAGGATCTTTTATTCACCTGGGCTCTGGCTATTTCTCTAATGCTTACTAACCATCAAAGCTCTCTGTTTGACAAATGGTCTACATCCTAACACCATTCTGAACTCCAGGCAGTGTCCTGTGATTCAGTTCAACTCTCACACTAACGACCTAGAGTTAGCATCAGGTCCCAGCAAGACTTCCCTCACTTCAGACATCAACAGTAATTAGACTTCTCAGATGGCCACTTCCTCTGCCTGGCAAGTTCTGAGTTAAAGGTCACACAACCTTTTTGTGTTTGATAATTTGTTAGAACAACTTATGGAGCATCAGCTTCACTGGTGCTCCAAAGTCTGCCATTTTAACTCGTAATCTTATTTTTATCTTTAGCCTCTGCTATCACTTCAACATATGGAGCAACTTGCACTTGATACCACAGGCCTTTTTCTGTTTCTGCCTGTGGAGAAGTAGGTACTGGTTGAACTATGAGGCGCTTCTCCTCGGTATTGGTACTGAATAGGGGATATGCCAATATCCTGCTACCCAAAGGGCCATTTTACCTGCTGCCCTGAGGAAGGACTGGGGTTCTTATGACACTCATTCAGGCCTCTGGGCACTTGAACTCAAACAACAAGGA
>PVIH01001177.1:0-229669 GCA_004025045.1 Sigmodon hispidus
GCAGGTGCCACAGCTGTGAAAGCAGGTCTCCTGGATACATGCAGTCTCTTCTGGAAACATCCATGTTCCCTTCTCTTCCTCTTCCCAGAAATAGTTCATCCGGTGGCTATAGACTGACTCCATCTCGGGCTGTCTGTGATGTCAAAGCCAGTGGAGGTGAGGAAAGAAAGATGTCAAGGTCCCCGGGAGGTGGAATCCTGGGGAAAGAGCAGAGTCAAATTCTTTGTTCAGTTGATGATCTGACCCTCATGGTGCCTCTGTGGTTGTCTTCTTCCCTTTAGTCTCTCTCTCAGTGTGTGTGTGTGTGTGTGTGTGTGTGTGTGTGTGTGTGTGTGTGTGTATGTGCACACATCCATCCATCCATCTGTGAATGTGAGGTGTGTGTCTGTGGGCATTCAAATGCATGTGTCTGTGAAGGGATACCTGTGAACACAAGCATGCATTCTTGCCAGTGCAGAAGCCAGAGGACACCACAGACATTTCTTACAGGACAACTGTCTACCTTATTGAGACAGACCAATTAGGCAAACCTAGCCAGCAAGCAAGTTCCAGAGACGCTCTGCCTCAGCTTCCCCAGCTTTTGTGTGGGTGCTGGGGCTGAAACTTGGGTCCTCAGGCTTGTGCAGGGAGCACTTGATTGATGGATCCTTCTCCCCGGCCCATCTTTCAAGTTTCTGATTCTTTTCTCCGTTTTCACTGACTGTGGAGTCTGCTTCTGTTTTCCTAAAACCAGAAGAACTTTCAAATAAAAATAATCCTGGCCCCACTTCAGAGATTCAGATCCCACTGGTCTGTGGTGAGACATGGGCATGTCATTCATTGGTCAGAGGTCTCCAGATGCATCAAATGCTGTGAAATATACAGATCCAGCAGTACCAGAACCATAGTGCCCTCTCCCCTTCATCCATCAGATCAGATGTAAAAGGAGGGTGTGGGTGGGCTAGGAGAGTGCTTGCCTCTCATTGTGAAGCCCTGGACTCTATCTCCAGCAACATAAAGAAAAGCAAACCAGCATCCCCAGCTGTTTGGAGGTAAAGGCAGGAGGATTAGATGGTTAAGGTCATCCTCAGCTACACAGCAAGTTTAAGGCTAGCCTGGGTTACATGAGATTCAGCCTTTAAACAAAAGGTAGAATGAATTACTTTAAAATAGTCATGATGATCCTGTTTATTTACAACTAAGTACAGAGTTCAGGGTAATTTCATACATCATTGAAATACTTGACTTTTTTCCCCCTTAGAAAATAGCAACACTGTATACAATCTGGAAAGAAAGATATCTACATGCTAAACTCAGAATCCCTTCTCTTTTCAACTCACATGGACATCAGGCTTGTGCCACACACATTTTATACTGAACATTATTTGTATAGTTTCTACTGGGATCACTTGAGAACTCCAAGCTCCCAAGTCTAGAGGCAGCACACAAAGGCAGTTTTCATCGTGTAAGTGGCTTTTAAGGGAAGGAAGGCCTTGCTTCTCTCAAGAAAGTGCTTTAAGTTTAGACTTATTGACAATGTGGGCTATAAAACTGACTGGAAAGCTCAGAGCCAAGATGGCTGCTTCTCCCAATAAGGTTGTGTGTATATATTCAGCAGTATATATACATATATATATACATATGCACATACATACATAAATACACACACACATATATATATATATATATATCCACTTTTACTTCCCTTTTTTTGTCTTAGGGTACAAGTACATAAATACTTACAAAGAAAAATAAAGATAAGAGAGAGTTACCCACTGGCTGCTATTTTCCAACTTCTAGACCGACCAGGAGAGCATAATCTCACCTATAGGTATCAGGCAGGTAGCACAGGACAGGGGCAGGCCTGGAGGGCTCCAGGAGGCCATGTCTCAGGACTAAATTTCCTTCCCATTGCTGTGATAAAACACTTTGACCAAGGCAACTTATAGAAGGAGGGGTTCATTTGGCTCATGGCTCTGCCATGGGGAGGGGGCATGGCAGCCAGCAGCAGGCAAGGGCAGAGAGGGCAAACTGGAAGTATGACGAGGGTTTGAGCTCTTAAAGCCCCCATCCCAGTGACGTACTTCCTCCAGCAAGGCTGCACCCCCTAAACCTCCAACTATCACCACCAACTTAGGGCCAAGTGTTCAAATACATGAACCTATGGCAGACATTCTCATTCAAACCACTAAACAAAGTAAAGGCTAAAAAATGTTCCTTTAAATGAGAAACCATTACAGGGCCACTGAGATGGCTCAGTGGGGAAAGGCATTTGCCACCAAGCCTGACAACAATGGGATCCAGACGATAGAAGGAGAGAACTGATTCCCACACAGACCTCATCTCACAGATGATGATGACAACACACACACACACACACACACACACACACACACAATTTAATACAATGGCTAACCATTTTGCTTGCAAACATATCTACATATCTGCAAGCCATTTGCCATTGTGTGTCCCTCTGGCCACACTTTGTCCAGGCCATGGAGAATGCCTAGGGCTGCCTGGACTCCAGTGATTCTGGGACAGACCTAGACTAACACCACCACACACCCCCCCCCACTTACCTCAGCTGCCAGTCCCTTTTCTCTGAGCTTTTATTTTGGCATTTGTTCTCCAGCCTGAAAGAGAAGAAAACTGTTAAATTTCTGAATGCAGGGGACTTTGTACCGAGGGAATAGCTGGTCACTGAGCTGTTGAATGAAACCCATCTTCCCTGCTTCAGGTCAACCCCACTGGCGTGCTGGGGTTACTTCATGCTCCTGGTGGACAACAGGGAGACAGACATGGGAAAAAGAGAAGCATCTATGTGTAGGTGAGACACCGGTGACATGAGCACTCCACACTTAGTGTTTTTATAGAGAGCTTGTGAATGTCTCCTTTTATTTCCAACTCATATTCTTTTAGCAACCCTTTGATCCTGGAGAGTGGGACAGAGCCAGTTTTGCTGAATTAGTTTTTTTTAAGCTCATATAACCAGTTAGATATAAAAATTATAAGATCTTTTCTCTGTAATCCCAGTGCTCAGAAAGCTGAGCCAGGAGGATTACAAGCTTAAGGCCAACTTAAACTATACAGCAAGACCCTGTCTCAAAGAAAAAAAAAGAAAAGCAGCTGTGAGAAGGATCAGTGGTAAAAGCAAATGCTGTGCAGGCATGAGGATCTGAGTTCAAATCCCCAGCACCTATGGAAAAGTCCAGGTGTGGCTGTGTATTATTATAACCCCAGCACTGTGGCTGACAGAGCCCAGAGGATGCTGGGGCCTGCAGCTGGCCAACCTACCTCTAGAATCAGTGAGAGACTGTATCAAGAGAGTAATGCCAAAAATGAAGGCGCAGGACATCTGATATCTTCTGGCCTCCCTGAACACCCTACACACACACACACACACACACACACACACACACACACCCCACAGAAACAACAGCAAAAAATAAACTAAATATTTGAACAAACCCTGTACTAAAGAAAATATATAAAAGCTTTATAAACACATAAAAACCACATGCTCATATTCATTAGTCATGGGAGCATGCAGATTAAAATCATAATATACTCTCTTTACCCAATGTGGCTAAAAGTAACAAAATTGACAATGCCAAGTGTGAACAAATATATGGACCAAATAAAACTCTCCTATGTAATAATACATAATGTAATATGTACTGCATAGACATGAAAAATGGCAGGACCCTTTTTGGAAAACATTTTGACAGCTTCTTATAAACCCAAAAGTACACCTGTCACATGAGCTAGCCATTCTGCCATTCAGCATTTGAGAAATGAAAATATATGTTCACAAAAAGACCTCATACAAGCATGTTTCTAACAGTTCTATCTGTAATAGGTCCCGACTGGAAACAAGCCCATTTCTTCTTCCAGTTGAGTCAACAGAAAAATTGTGATAAATCTATGCAATAGAATGTTTGGAAATAAAAGAAAGAATAAAATCCTAAAATAAATGTAACAGCACTGATGAATCTCAAAAGATCATGCCAAACAGAATTCATTTATGAAAAATATATACTTTATAAACAGGCCAAATTCTATCATAATAGTGATGGAAACCACTGTATTTGTCACTCATCATGTTAATAAAATGCCTGACAAAAGCAGGGATGGTCTGTTCAGGCTCACAGTCGAGGGGACATACGGTTCACCATGGCAGGAGAGGCGTGGTGGCAGGAGCTCAGGACAGCTAGACACACTGTATCCACAGTCAGGAAGCAGAGAGAGAGGAGTGAGCACTGGTGCTCTGTGGGTGCTCTCCTTTTTATTCAGTCTGGGCCCCCAGCCCATAAAATGATTCTCGACATGTTGGATACGCCTTTTCTCCTCAACTAACTTTATCTAGGAACTCCCTCAAAGACATGCCCAGAGTTTTGTTTCAAGAGTCATTGTAAACCACGCCAAGCTGGCTATCAAGATTAGCCATTACAATGTACCTCAGTGGCTTCTTGGGTTGGAAGGAAATAAAGAGAGATTGTCAGCAAGGGGGCTTGGCAGAGGGAGAAATGCTTTGTGTGTGGGTATAGTAATAGTATCTATGTGGTGATACACATGGTCAAAAATCAGCAGCTATATGTGTGAATTTTATGTGTGGACAGTACACTTCAATATAGCTATAATTTGGTTAAAAGTAAAAATAAGGGACTCAGCAGGTAAAGGCCCTTCCCACCAAGCCTGGGACCTAAGCTTCATCTCTGGGACCCACAAGATAGAAGAAGAGAACCAGCTCTTGGAAGTTATCCATTGACCTAAACACATATGTACACACATCTCCAGCATGCGTGTGAAAACACACACACATATCACAAATAAAATAAATCTAAAAAAATAGTAAAAACAAAAATGTACTATATTCACATGCTCAGTAAGTGCTCAAAGACTGGAAAGAGAGTGCCACAGAGTTAGTGGCCATTTTTTTTAAAAAAAATCTTTTGATGTGTATGATGTGTATGGATGTTTTGATCAAATGTATGTCTTGTACCATGTGAGTACCTGGTACCCACAGGGGCTAGAAGATGGTGTCAAATCCCTTGGAACTAGAACTATATAGATGGTCATGAGCAACCATGTGGGTACAAAAAATAGAACATGGGTCCCCAGAAGAACAATCAGTGCTCTGAACTGAAGAGCCATCTCTTTGGCACTCAGTGGCCATTTTTTTTTTAAGTGAGCACAAAATAATGCCCAACAGCAATATTAATTAATATAAACTCAAATGAAATGATAGCCACTTACTATACAAGATAACAAATATGCAACATAGTATTATTTCTGTGAAAAAAGTACATATGCTTTTTAAAAGCAGTAAATAAATAAACCAATAAAAACAGGCAGATGCATGCACTGAGAGCTTCAGTGTCACAGAGAGGAGCATCCTGAGAACTTTAATCTCAGGCTTTCTTCAGGCCATTCTATCTTTTTATGAGTGTGATTTATTTTAGTAATTAAAAGTTTCAAAAACAAAATCAGTTCATCCCACTCTTTTGTCCCGAATCACTTTATGAGTCATCATCACTGCATAGTTCTTAGCTTGGCAAGCAAAGCAATTAGTGCTCTGGTTCAATGCAGCAGCCTGCTCAGTATCCATGGATGCACTCAAGTCTCTGTTTCATATTCATAGCCTCCAATGAAGGGGGCTCAGATGACCCTCTGCTGCACTCCTAGCACTCAGCATAGACTTTGGCACATGATGAGCACCCCAACATTAATATAACAGTTGCCAGAACACCTCAGCACTTTCTATTACCAACCTCAAATTCCGGCTGACCTTACCTTTTCAACCCACAGACTGTACAAGCATCACCATCAAGTGAGGAAGCAAAAAGAAAGGACAAGATGCAAAGGTGACAGAGACACGAGCCCTGCTCTTCAAGTTGTGGAAGATGACAATCTTAGTCATGGGAGATAGCTTCCAAATCAGTACATGTCTCCACAGACAACTGCCAAGTGTGTCATGGGTACAGAGGGTCACACCAGGATGGTCCAAGGTTTGTGTGGCCAGGCTTCCTAGTTCATTCCAGCATTCAGCCCAGTTCTGAGTTTCTAAAGACCCTCTGTGAGGCCCATTGAGACCTCTGCATATTGGCCACAGGCTTTTCCTCTTTGCTCTTAAATACAATTCCAGACTCTTCTTTATCTCTATTCCAAAATCTATTGCCAAATCTAGAATCTGGAAGAACAGCTGTTAACCCAGAGGTGTCTTTGCTTAACAAAATGAACCTCCCACAGCAGTGAGCAGACATTTCTGCATAAAGAATACCTCCATTCTCTTTTCTTCTCCATGGACACAGGACATAACTGACCACAGCAGTTCATTTCCCTGAGCAGCAGGATTTGCTGAGCTGAGTTCTGTGACTGGCAAGCTGTTTGTACCACCAGTATTCTGTGAGTCCTGAGCCCTAAAGCCAGAGGAAAAGAAGAATGTAAGCCCTCCCAAGGGACCCTTCTCCCACTCACACATTCTTCTTCAGTTAAAAGGCTGAGAGTTCCCAGACAGTCACTGGAGTAATGGCCTTATCCCAACACAGAAGGTCCCCAGCTAGGTCTAATGTCCCAAGCTGTGTGGCTTCTTCCAGACTTCCCAGAACTTCAGACCATACCCCTGGGAATACTAAGAAGAAGGATTATGGGAATACCATGGAAGCGTGCACACATAAGCAGGAGTAAGCAGTTTTGAGGCTTAATACTTTATGGATCTTGGAATGTTGATACTTGGAGGAAGAAGATTAATGAATCATCTCCCTCAGTACCACCCAAGACCTAATTAGAAGTCATCTGTCCATCCAGAAGTGTGGCCAGGGGCCTCCTGGAGACCAGATTTCTGGTGAAGGCAGACTCAGGCTGGAGGCACACTAGGAATGGGCGGAGTGCCTGGGAGAGTGACCAAGAATGAATTATCAGGACTGACATGTGCCAGTGACAGGAAGCAACTCAGTTATTCTAATAATCCTGGGACAGACCAAAGGACACAAGAGGTTAATAAGTACCTCATCCAGTGGAGTCCCTCCATCTGGAGCCCCCCACCCCTTCAGAGCACAGCTGCATACATGCTCATAGATGGATGCCTATAAGAGGCAGCCCCATATCCAATGCTAAGCAGGCACCAGCTGAGCAGGCATGGGCACCTGCTTTGGCATGTCATTCTTACAATGAGCAGTAAGGCAAGGACTCTTTGTTTTTCTTACCTTTTGGATAAGAAGCAGAGCCCAAAACGTTAACAACCTACCCAAGATCACCTAGCTGGCAAGAGCAGAGGCATTAACCCAGATGCATTCAGGTATGTTGGGGGGCAAGTTTCCCACATGATCATTCCCGAAAGGTCAAAAAGTGAGGTTAGAACCATGAACATCATTTGCTATATGATATAAATGTGCAGACAGCCCAACTACACTCCAGATAGGCTTGGGGGATATCTAACCAACCATGTGTGACCATAAAAATTGGCATGGTAAATACAAAACAGACCATGGTTGCTTTTTGTTTTTGTTTTTATTTGTTTTTTTCTCATCAGCTTTTTTGTAAAAAGATTAAAAAGTTCAGGAAGGTCTGGCTTGAGGCAGGGAATTCCTCAACAGTAACTTCTAGTCCCCATTCCACCTCAAACTATGTAGCTGTCACTTTGGAGTTGGAAACATAAGTTGCATGCAATCAGGGGCTTCTGAAGAGGACTTGGGAGGGTGGTTTGATGGCAGTGGATCTCTTTCCTGAGTAAGCTCTCCTGTAGTGGGATTATGTTATGTTGATCCTGTTTCTTGTCATTGTAAATATTTGTCCCACCTATGGGTTTAATAAAAGCTGATTGGCCAAAGGCAGACAGCAAGTGTGGGCGGGGCTACCAGGCTAAGAAAACTTGGGACATCTCAGAGCAGAGACACATGCCAGGCAGAGATGCAGAGATTCCAGGAGATGACGCAGAGGAAAGAAGTTGAAATGCTGCTCTGAGAAAAGGGGCTAAGCTGCAAGGCTCAACAAGATGGGCTGAGTTCAGACGAAAGAGTTAACAAGTTATATGCCTGGGCCCTAGGTCAATCACTAGAAAATTAATGAAAGCATCTGTGGGTTTCTGTGGGACTGCATGTGTGAGTGTAGGTCTGTGGATCTGCAGGTCTGCAGTTCAGCAGGTCCAGGCCACTGAGGCAGGCTGGATAGTGCAGGCTAGAACCTAATACAACACTCTCCATTTGCAGAGGAGGCGGGCTCTGCCTCTCATGCTTCTTGCAACATCACTGTCTCCCAAGTTTTCCACCTCAATCCAAGATGTTCCCTTTGGCTCTTTGAAGCTAAACCTGCTGTTCCCACACTGGGACATTTACACAGTGAGAACCGTTACCTCCTATCTTCAAGCATAGTTTGACTCTCCCACAAAACAGACACAATTGGCCTATTCTTGAGATTCATGAGTACAAAAGCAACTGTCTGTTTATGCTCACAAATGGTTCCCAGTGGGTCTTAGTTGGATTTAAGGTTCTACATCTGAATGGTGGTTGGACAAGATACACATGTATACCATGGAGAGAGACGGCAGGACATCCATCACACTGACACACGTGTGACAAGGCGGTGTCACATTCCAGACTCTGCCGCGGCTTTCACACAAAACCCAACTTGGACTTGGAGCAGACAAGAGCTTCTCATCCTTGAGAACAGTCCCAGTCTCCCAGACCTCCCTTCCCAGTTTCTTAAAGACTGGTCTCCATGCCAACTTAAATATTGCATTTGGTTGGGAGAGAAGGAACCGCAAGCCCAGAATGGAAGTCAAATTATTCCACAAATATTGCTTATTTAAATAACATTTTTAAAAATACATCATGTTCAGTGGTGAAGAACTACTAAATTATTGAATTCCCCGAAGCATCCTACAGTCTTTCAAGTGCCTCATGAAGCCCTATAAAAGAACGTGATAAATAGTCAAAAAGGAACGCTGGGCTCCACGTCAGGATGCCTGGATGAGCCAACGTGAAACATCTTCATGTACTCTTTCCACTTAAACCAACGATTAAACAGATTAAACAGATGATTAAACAAATAAAGATTAATGAAACAAGTAAAGTAATCAAATCTGTATGGGTGTATAAACGAACGATTCCCAACAATATTAGAACAAATTGTCTAAAACTAATAGGGAAATGCGTCAGCTCGGTCCCAACAGCTTTTGTTGGGCTCGCGCTTGGATGTAATCAAAACATTTGTTTAAACTAAGATGGATATGAGGCGCTAAGATGTCAGTTTCTTGAAAGGGAAAAATAAAACAAAAGCAACGTCTTTGGTGAGGAGATTGGCACCAGCGACGGACGGGGCGGCATTGCCGAGGGAACGAGACTCTGTCTGCTTTTGAAAGTAGGCTGTACACAAATGATAAGTACCAGCAGGCCAGAGCGAGCCAGAGGTAGCTCTGTGCTTGAGAAATTGTTCAGCTATCCCCCAGCCCTTTAAGAAAGGCTCTGTTTAGTTATCAGGCATTGATACGCTAATTACAATGTGGGCTTATCCCTTCCTTCTTTTCCCTGAGAGAGAGGCTATTCTCCCTGGGAGTGAATAACTTGGGGTTTCTTAACAAGGATGACCTATTCAGATATTTTTCATTAATTAAAACTAGTGTGTTGCTTTAGGTTTTGTTTTTGTGAGTTTTTTTTCTGATCTTGGGGGTTTTTATTGACAACCCATTTGCTAATTCCTTGCCTGGGAAATCTTTGCTGTTCTAAGTGTGGTCCTGTGAGCCAGCAGCATCCAGTACACCACCGAGGCCTATTAAGGATGCAGATCCCTTGGCCCTGCCCCAGGTTGCTGAATCTGGGTCTGCATAGTCATGTTTTTCTCAACGTTTGAATGTTTGAGAGGGCCTAAATTGCATGTGTGAACCACAGTGATTCAGTGGGTAGAGGTTAAAGTGTCCTTTTCTTTAAGGTGAAACTATGTTAAAAAAAAAAAATGCTGGGGGGGGCACTGAGAAAAAGGGCTGGGAAGCTGATGAAAAGTGTCAGCTGGGGCCAATGGCATCTCCTTGGCAAATGATGCTGCCACCTGCTCTGACTGGGCGAGTGGGTTCTGTGTGTGTTTATGGGGCAAGCAACAGAAATTAGATTTATCCCGGCAGAAGATGTGAGTCATGAGCTGGAGGTGGGGGTGGCTCCGTCAATAAAATGCTGGCCTAGCAATCATGAGAACCTAAGTTTGATTCCCAAAGCCAGTGAATTAGAATAAGGACAAGAATAAGGTTCCATTGCCAAGTTTAGTGAGACAGGCCTTCAATCCCAGCATTCAAGAGGAAGAGGCAGGTGCATTTCTGTGAGTTTGGGTTCAGCCTGGGCTACTTAATAAGTTTTAGGCAGCCAGGCCTACATAGTGAAACCCTGTCAAAAAGAAGAATAAACAAGTTTAGAATCCCAGGCTGGGGGAGTCAGAGGCAGGTGTCTTCCTAAAACTGCCAGTCAGCCTGGCCTTCTTAGCAAGTACAGACCAAGGAAAGAAACTCTGTCTAACAAGAAGATGGATAGCTCTTGAGGAATGATACCAGAAGTTGCCCTCTGTCCTGTACACACGTACACATGATCCTCACATATATGTGCACACATACACACACAACATGAGTTACTTTCTCTTTGTTACTGATAAGTCTACTGGACCCCTCTGAGAGCCCACAGGCAGGCTGCTGCATCAGAAAAACGGGATTGTGGTCCACAGCCTCGAGGATTCACCCCTCTGTCCCCTTTCCCGGTTCTCTCCCAGCCCCTCCCTATTTTATGCCATCTCTGCAATCCAGCTAGCTGTTTCTGTGCACAAATCAAAGATGCCAGCTTAGCCTTAGAAGACCCCACACCTTCATCTCCTTTGAGGCATAGTCTTAGAGGCCGAATTCCATGTCTAAGGTGAAACACTAAGGGTTATTCTGTTGGAACAGTGGCCAGCCAGTCTAGTCAGGGATAGAAAGCGACCATGCCAGATAGCTATGTTTATATACAACTCTGTATAATAGGGTTTTGTGTGTTTGTGTGTGTGTGTGTGTGTGTGTGTGTGTGTGTGTGTGTGTGCGCGCACGCACGCGCACATGCACAATGTATGAGGAAAGGAAAGAAGCTAGACAGAAGTCTAGGAGTTCGAGAAACGGCTCTGTTGAAAGTGTCCACAAAGCTCTTCCAGAAGACCCAAGTTGGGTTCCCATCATTCACATCAGGCATCTTACAATTGTCTGTAACTCAAACTCCAAGGGACCCAATATCTCTTCCTGACTCTGCAGGTACCTTAAAACTTGTTGTGGTACAACCCTCCTCATTAAAAATAAAAAAAAATAATACAGAAATTTAGAGGCTAGCATAATGGTTCTGTTTAAATGTTTGTCATAAAATTTTGAGGATCTGAGTTTGGATTCTTAGCACCCCATAGAAATATTAGAGCATATGTCTGTAGTCCCGGTGCTGGGAGGCAGAGATGGCAGAGATGAGAGAGTCCCTGGGACTTGTTTAGCTAGCCTGAAAAAGTCATTGACACACCTTGTCTCCAAAAATTAGATGGAGAGATAAAAGAAGATACTCAGCATCAACTTCGAACTTCCATACTCAGGTTTACACACACACACATACACACACACACACACACACACACACACACACACACACACACACACCAGAATTCTAGGTACCACTGGAGTCCTAGATCAGCAGCTCTGGGTTCAGCTTGGGCTCTATTATTCCTAAGTTCTCAAGCAACTTCCATCTCCCACCTACAGATCAACATGGGCAAAATTGAGAAGCACAGATTGAAACTTCTGAACTGATCAGCTAGGACCAGAGGTCGTGCCTGACTCCACGTCCATCAGCCAGCCAACACTGAATACAATAGCATGGAAGCAGGCTAGAAAATAAATATCAGAACTAAAAGTTTCACCATGTTCAGTTGCTAGTACCAGGCTAAGGACTCAGAACATGCCCCCCCCCCCCCCAATCCATCCCTGGCCCAGAGAATTAGCTCCTACACAGGCCTCACATGTTATTTGTATTGGTGACTGTGGAAAAAAGAGGATCAAAGGTGTTTAGAACTCTGCTGTTAGAGATAGCATTGGCAAAGCCAAGTTTTGTTCTTCTGCATGGGACATCACCCATCACCAGAGTAACATGGCAGAAGAGAAGGAAGGGACCAGAGACACTCCTTCTTGTCTGAATGAAGACATAGAGTTCAGAAAAAGGTCATTTGAGACCACACAGCTCATGGACCAGAGATTTGGCTGCATCTCCTGACCACATTTGCCTCCCTCTGGGCAGGACAACTTCTGCTCTCCCTATCCTGCCCTGAAGGGCATGGCTAACGCAGTCATAGCTTCAGAAACTCTAACCCATGGAGGCTTACCAGTGGGGCTCAGCAGATCCCCCATCTTACCAACTCCCTGGCACTTGAGCAACCTAATGGCTATTTTGTCTATGAGCTCAGGTGAGCATGCCCAATCGTTTCCCTGACAATGAGCCAATTAAAAGATCCACAAAAGCACCAAGGCAAGGAAAGCATAGGCAGACACAGAAACAGATTCTCTTGAACCCAGAAAGAATTTTGCAAACAGGAAAATAAAGACGGTAAGAAACTTTATTTTACCAATGAAAAAAACAGAACCCTGAGATGGAAGAACCCTTCTCCAGGTCTCACAAACTAAACAGTGAGGCCTGACTTTAATATTAGGCCTGGTAAGATGATGAAGTTCACCTGATAAAGTTCTTGGCACAGTCCTGAGCACCCGATTTCAGATACCTAGCAGTCATGTGAAAAACAGCATGCTGCTATCACATCCCTGTGACTCCAGAACTGGGAGACAGAGACAGTCAGGTTCTGGGGATCACTGGCAGCCAGTCTAGCAGAATGGTGAGTTCCCTATCCAGTGAGAGACCCTGTCTCAAAGAAAGATGGAGAAGTGAATGAGAACGACAAAACACTGTCAACCTTTGACTCCATGTGTGCTCACACAGTAGAACACACACACAACCACATTACAGTTGCTTCAGAGACTGAAGAAATGGCTCAGAGGCTAAGAGTACACATTAACTTGAATTCAGGACCCAGCACCCAAGTCAGATGGCTTATAACTGTAACTCCTCTGCCCTTTATGGGCATTCACATGCATATGGCTCCACCCCAGCATGCACACATATACACATAATTAAAATTAAAAATAAAATCTTTAAAATCACTTGCTTAAGTTGGGTGTTCCTTCTAGCCCATTCACTAGGGAAGGCTACAATAAACCTTCCCCAAGACTCAGCTGTGGACTGGTCCCTGGGAAACCCTCCAGCAAACCCTTGCCCTTCCTTCGTCCTGGAAAACAACATCTTTCCACACCACTTTGTAATCATCCATTTGCTGTCCTGAAATTACTGCAGCCTCATTTGCCTATTTTAGCTACAGTGGCTTTGCAATTTATACTCAGCTTCTGTGAGCTGCCCAAAGCCAGAATCAATTTCCAGGCCAGCTTGTCTTTTAGTGACCAGAAAGTGCAGACTGCCTGTGACACCCTCCCCCACAATATCAAATAGTAAGGAAAGGATTTAGTGAGTTTTTCCTGGGTCACTAAAGAAATGACTTCCATTAAGAATTCTCACTCGTCTGTAGCCCAAGAAATACATCAGGTGCTCACTGAACTACATTTCCAGGGTGGTCTCCTCGTTAGGCATCCCAGAATCAGGAGTGTGGGCACCAATATTTATGGATCTGGTCAAGCAATGACATGGTAAACGCTCAAGGGACAGAGGTCTGCAGGCACCACCGCAGTGGCGAAGAGGGAATGACTCAGAACAGTAGAGAGTCCCAGGACATCCTGGAAGACAAAGGGTGCAGAGTGAGAGGCAGATGGAAACTCATGGGGGTACACAGGGAGGTTTGCATATATCTCACTACCCAGAAGGCCTTCCAGCATGGGGTGGCTGCTTGAATTTGTGGGTCTTGCTTTCTGGTTTTAATTCATTGTATTTCTTCCCAGAATAGTAGCCAGTAACCATTAACTAAATAAATGATGTCCTCTGACCTCCGTACATATGATATAGTAGCATACTTTCTCTCTCCAACAAACAAATATAATTTATAAAATAAAATTTAAAAAAAAAAACACAAAGGAAATGAAAGTAGGCTAGGTTGGAGCTCAGTTGGCAGAGTGCTTAGCCGGCATGCACAGGCCCTAGGTTCCACCCCCACCCAGCACTGCATAAACCAGCACAATGGACATGCCTGTCATCCCAGTACACTGGGAGGTCAGGACTTCAAGGTTCTCTGGTATACAGTGAATTTCAGTCCAACCTGGGCTGCAAGAGACTCAAAAAGAAAATAGAGGGGAAAAAAAGGAGGAGGAAGAAGGAGAGAGTGGAGAAGGAGAAGGGGGTGGGAGGGAGGGAGGGAGAGAGAGAGAGAGAGAGAGAGAGAGAGAGAGAGAGAGAGAGAGAGAGAAAGTGATTAACATTAATTATAATATGAGGTTTCTGGCCTGGACTTTCCAGCCTAGCCCAGAGGTTTGGACCCAGTCTCAGCCCTGCTGCCACTTAGGCCCAAATAATCACACAAAGGCTTTTATTAATTCCATGCTGATCCACCTATGGCTCAGACATGTTGCTAGCTAGCTCTTTCATCTTAACTCAGTCTATTTCCATTAATCTGTTTAGCCATGTGGCTTGGTACCTTTTCTCAGAGCAGCATGGTTGTCTTTTGTCCTCTGTATCTGCTGGCATCTCTGCTGGTGTCTCTCTGGTGTCTTTCTCTCTCTGTTGGCATCACTGCCCTGCTCTTCCTGTTCCCAGAGTTTTCTTAGTCTGGTGTCCCTGCCCACACTTCCTGTCTGCTTCTGCCAATCAGAGTTTTTATTAAACCAGTAGGCGGGACAATTATTTACAATGTAACAGAACATAATCCCACTACAATTAACAGCATAAGGCCCTTTACAAAATAAGGGGCTTCCCAGTGTATTCTGAGAGCAAGGTTCTACCTAGTTAGGGCATTGCTCTGGGTGCTGTGGGTACCTGTTGGGAAAAGGTAAGCCAAGGAAACAAGCCAGCATGCTCGGCATGCTGAGACTTTCAAATGCTAACATACTGTCTCTGCCATCTTGGAGTGACTGTCTCAGTAAGTCCTAGGAAATTGTCCGCCTGGAGAGAGGTTAGGATTTGTTTCCAAAGACACCCAGAAAGAAATATTAGGGAATATTAAGTTATTGACTCCAAATTATAGATTTGTGTCTGGAATTATTCATAGACACAATGTAGGAAGCCACATTTTGTCATCTCTCCCACTAGAATGTCAGCTGCCAGGATCTGGGTGCAGCAGTCCTACCGGAGAAAGTCCATGTGGATAAAGCATGTACCCTTTGTCCTTGAGGAGGTCAAAAGGGAAGGGTCATGGTGGGGTGAGCCCCACTGGCTCTTCTCCTAGTTGCTGGGGGGGAGCAGAAGTGAGCCCCTAAGTAAGGCCAGAGGTGTACAGCAGGGCCCGCGAGCTAGCTCCAAGGCTGTAGTGGAGGAGGTACCAAATCACCCAAGGGGGTAGTGTTCTCCAGAGGGACAGAGCCAGAGAATGGTTGTACATATCACAGAGAATTTAGTAGATTGGCTTAGGGGATAGGGACTGGGTAGCCTAATAGTAGCTGTCCATATTCCAGAGAGGCTGAAGACCCTCTGGATACCTCAGAAGTCCCAATTTGATGATGATCTGGAGTGTTCCTGGAGAGTTGCTAGTTTTTAGGTTAAAGAAGCTGAGTTCTGGTGGCAGTAAGGGAGTTCTTCCAGAAGCAGCTGGAAGAAAATGGGTAGACTATACACTGAACTTACTAGCAGAGAAGAAAATAAGGCAAGCAGGCAAGTAACATGTTACCCCACAGTCCTTTTTCTATCTGAATCCCCATTGGAAGTTACCACCAACTCTGAAGGAAGGGCTCTTCCCCTCCATTCATTCTTCTTAGCTGCATCCCTTAGCTGACTTTCCAGCCAAATCCAGACACCTGGCTGAGTAGGCCAAGGCACCTTCATTATGATCCTTCTCTGCCACAGGCTCTGGTAGCAAATGTACCTAGATGACAAGGCAGGCAGAGGTCAGGACAAGTCTCTAGACAAGGTTCATCATGGTCCACCCCAACACATTATCCTAGTTAGGGTTTCTATTGCTGTGAAGAGACACTATGACCATAGCAACTATTTACAAGCAAAAATTTAATTGCAGTGGCTTGTTTAGAGCTTCAGAGACTTTGTCCATTATCATCATGGCAGGGAGCATGGTGGCACACAGGCAGACATGGCGCTGGCTACATCTTGATCAGAAGGCAACCGAAAGTTTACTGAGACACTGAGTGAAGCTTAAGCAAAAGAAACCTCAAGGCCCGCCCCCACGATGACACACTTCCTTAAACAATGTCACATGTCCCCTTAGTGCCACTCTTAATGAGCTTATGCGGGGCAATTACATTTAAATCCGGTCCGTTATGACATCCTGAAGGCAGTAAGATAAAAACTCTTAGGTTAGTAATCAGGGTGGATAGTGTGAGAAATGAGAGCAAGAAAGTGGGCGTGGTTACCCATAGTGCTGTGCGGTATATGAGGTAAGCAGAAGTTTGGAAACCAGCAACAGAACCCAAGGCAAAACATCAGGCTGGGCCCCAATTATGTAAAGCAAATAGCACAGAGAAACGGGTCCCTCTCTTCTGTAGGAAACTGGATGTGTGAAAGGTGTCTGAGTTGGGGGTATAAATGTGGGAGTAGTCCCAAGAAAGCCTCCTTTGAACTTGAAGCCAGTCATCCCAGACAAAGTATAGCTTTCGGCTGGTCTTTCCCACGTGTTTATTCCTGCTGTCATCTGTGGCCTCAGGAGAAACCAGTATGCCATGAAGGACTTTAAAGGACATTTATTTCCATTCCCACTTTGAGTTATGACTTGTCTGAAGCTGCTAAAACACACAAGCAGTACTGGGAATGTGGGTCAGCTGGCAGAATGCTTGCCTAGCATGCACAAAAGGCCTGGTTTTGATACCCAGCAATGGTAAACTTGGTACAGTGATACAAGTCTGTAACTTCAGCTCTCGGGAGTCAGAGGAAGGCAGATCAGGGGTTTGAGGTCATCCTGGCTACTCTTCTAATTTTATTTATATTGCTGTGATAAAATACTCAGAAAAAGCAATGCAAGATAAGACAGGGGTTATGTGGCTTATAATTACAAGTTATAGTCCATCATATCAGTACATCAAGTCAGGAACTCAAGCAGCTGGTTACATCACCTCCTCAGTCTAAGAGCAGAGAGAAACAAAAGCGCCCATGTTGCCTGTTTGCTTGTTTTCAGCTGGAATTTCTTTATTCTTGCACTTCGGGGTTTCCTGCCTAGGGAACAGTGCTGCTGCCCAGAGTGGGCTGGATCAATTAACAATCAAGACAATCTCCCAAAGACGCGTCCACAGGTCAATCTGATCTAGATAATGCTTCCACTGAGATTCCTCCCAGGTTATTCTAGATCATGACCAGTTGCCATTTCAAGCTAACCAGCTACAAAGTGAGTCTGAGGTGTGGTGGAGAAGCAGCTAATGATATAACGCACATCTGAGTCCAGTCCCTACATGCCTAGACTGTGGGGGGGGGGGAATGGCAGTGAGATCTTATGCTTTTCAAGTCCAGAGGGGAGGCTGAACACCTGCATTCATTTCCCATTGATATGCCTTGTCACACACAGTGGCTTCAGCAGCATTTCTTTGTGTACTCGTGGGCCTGTGTGTGATGAATCTGGAGCACTGTTGCGGGGTCCCCTTCAGGTACCATATAACCAAGGTGAAAGGGAGGTCAGACAGACAGACTGCTCTGGAGAAGCCCACTCTCAAGCTTGCCCTTTAAGTGCAGACATCTCGGGAAAGGTATTGTGTCTCTATTTCCCTGACAACAGTCACTATGAGTTGGACAGCTTGTTTCTTTGGTCCAGTGTGTGTTGGGAAAGACACAATTACATAGAAGAAAAGTCTGTCCCATCATTTCATATCAAAACCAGGACTCAAAGGTCAAGACAAGGGCTTCTGGGGCCAAGGCAGTTGCTTGAGATCAGCAGCCCACAGCTTCCTGTCTTCATCAAGAATCAATGTTTGCAGATGACAACATCATCTGTGATCCCCAGGGTGGCCTCTGAGAATCCTTCCTTGACAGGCCCTTGAATAGCTCTTCCTGGATCTGTGACATCCACTAGCTAGGGTCATTCACTGACTAAGGCCTCTTTTGCAACTAATTTATGGATCCCTACAAGGCTGTACCACCCTGTAGCCCCCTGGGACAGCTACCTCTTGTCACTGTGCTGCATGAAGAATCCATCAGAGCGATGGTCCATGCACCCTGCTGACAGACTATATTGCTGCCTACAGGACACAGGACCTCTTGGGTCACTGGACAGGGACATGGGGGTCATTTAATCTAGTCAGTCAAGTACCTTTCTGTCAGCAAGTCTGTCTGTGAATCATGTGACTGATATTTATTATGAAGTCAGCAGTTAGCCTGTTTAATCAATTCCTTCACAGATTGCTTGGTAAGACCAAAGGGGAGGGGAAGGATACTCAAAAGCAGAACTCTAGAAGAAATCATGGTAGAAAAAACTACTGGGTCTGGCCTCTCTAGTATGCTGTTCTCACAGGAAGCCAGAAAGCTTATGTGTTGGAACAACATGGTCTCTACCACCCCAAGAAAGATCTAGAAGGTTAGTACCCCCAGTGAGCATGACCAGCAGGAGCCAGCCAGCCTGGTGTGATGGGTGGTTACCACATTGCCCTGTGCCTCAAGCCTGACTCACTTCTCCCAGGCTCCTGCAGTTCGACTCAGCTCTGAGCAGTTAGGTTTTTTTGTTGGCTTTTTTTTTTTTTGAAAGTCTCATAAATTTCCAAGAAACTTCTCCAGACAACTGTCACGAGGCTGCACCTGCCAAACAAACACAAACAGAGCTCTCCTCCACCAGATTAGTTACTTAATTAAGAAGAGAAAGAGACAAGGCACATAATGTGGAGATAATTACCCATCTTGCCAAGTCTCCAAGTGGAGCGTGGCGCACGCGGGCAAATTGCAGCACCGCTACTAATGCATATTCATCCAAAGTTGTAACTGCTGTGAACATTTTCCACACAGACAGCAATATGTTCAACCAACAATCTCAGCTCCTTCTCCGATTCCAGCATCTTCCCACACCCTTCCCTTGCCTCCCCAGGCTCCCTCCACTGATCTCTGTGAAGGAATTTGCTAAACAAAGCAAATAAGAAAACAGTTACAAGTGAGTGGAACTGAAACAACCCACTCCATCAAATTTGGCCTCAAAAACGAGATGTTTCCATTTTTTTTTCCTAACCTGTTGACTCATTTGATTTCATTTCATTGAATGGAATCCCAAAGAAACTTTGTATTTATTTATTTTGTATGTGTGTTGGGGGTAGAAGGTACTTACCATACATACATGCAGATAGAGGTCAGTGGACAACAATCAGGAATAAATTCTTCCCCCTTTTACCGTGTGGGTTCAGGAATCACACTCAGGTCTCCAGCCTTGGTGACAGCATCTACACTCGCTGAAGCCATCTTGAAGGCACACAAAGATTCGTTGAGTGTTTGCTGTGCTGGACCTGAAGCCTATCAAGTACCTTGAGGTACAGAGGGTAGACTACAAAGCCACACTCAGGAAGATTCAGTCCTGCTCTTGGTTAAGCATGATGGGTCTTATTTTTTGTCTTATTTTTTGTTTTAATCACTGTGGCCCATTTCTTTTACAGATAAGAAATGGGCCACAGTGATTAATTAGTTTGACAAAAGAACACTGTAATGGAATCAGTGTTCTGGGCCCTGAATCGTTCTAAGTTAGCTGACATCAAATCCGATGGACTAGGCAGACAAGGAGAAATTCTGTCTTGAAAACGCTGGAAACAAATGAAAGAACAGAACTTGGAAGCACATAGAACACCTGGGCTCTGACACTTACCAGTGTGCAAGAGATCATTTTCCTTATTAGTAAAATGTAAGTGGGATACTGGAGAAATGGATCAGAAGGTAAAGGGCTTACCTAGAGAATTTGGGGACTGGATTCAGATCCCTAGCACACATATAAACAGTGAGTGTGAATGGGTGACCTCATAATCCCAGAGCTTGGGAAGTAGAGGCAGGCGCTTCTCAGAGCAAACTGGATGACTAGCGAAATTGGAGAACCGAGTTTCAGCTGAGAGACCCTGTCTCAATAAAGGGCAGAAAGCAACTGAGGAAGACACCTGAAATCAACCTCAGGCCTGTACACACACACACACACACACACACACACACACACACACACACACACACACACACACAAGATAAAATAAAACGCAGATGATGAGATCTAAGAACTAAAACTGCTAATATTAAATAAAACCAGATTCCTGAATCAGTTCCCCAGAACACACTGCATGGCACCTTACCATGCTTAAGAAATACAGAAGTCCCAGGCTTCTGACAGTCTAACTTCTAATCTCCTAGTAATGGTGCAATGGCAATGCATGTTCACTAGAACCCACTAACTGACCCCTTCCCAGCCTAGTGATGTACAGTACTCTCTGATGATACTTGCAGAAGTAATGAACAGCAGCTTCCACTTGGGCACATGCCCACAAGAACCAACAATCTAGATGGTGCAGCCAAGTGCTGCTTACTGGGTTAAGTGTATTAAACCCACTGTTGACCTGTGTGACTTCAAGTTCTGTGAGTTTCTCGGGGTTCAGTCCCATCACGAGTCAGGGAGCATGGGTAGTCATACATTCCCCTTGACTATAACAAAGGAGGGAACAAGTTCTGGGGGAGATCAGGGGAGTGATGGGTCCAGGGTCCAGGTGGCCCTGGGGGCCTGCATGCAGGTAGGAAGGAGGTCTGTGTATGTTTTTTAGTGACCGTGAGATGGAAGACCACTGTATTCAGGAGAAAGATCGTGATGATGTGACCAGAGCCTGGGGAAAACCAGAGGAAGGGCGGTTCAGACTGGCACACCTTCTAGTGTGAAATGAAGATTTTCCAAAGAGGCACTTACCTTCTTCCCTTGGTTATCAGACTATCGGAACAATGCATCTATGAAATTGGAGTTTTCCCAGGAATCTCATGCTGGGAGACAGAAAGAAAAGACTGGAGCCTGGTGCCAACCAAAGGGAGAGCTTATCTATGGGAACGGGATGCTGAGTGGTTGCTAGTAACTTATCCAACCACCATGCCTGAGAGCCCAGAGAGCTGATGATGGTGATGAACAGGACCACACCTTGACGAGGACTACTTAACTGTACACCTTTTACCTAATTAAACCAAAACTTCTAGTAGGGACCCTGAAGATGGGCATGGGAGAGGCTCATTGTTCCTCTTTTCAATACAGCCACATTGAATCAACCTGCCCCTGCCCCCAACATTGCTTTTTACTATTGTTTATTTTATTAGCTTGTTGAGGGCAAGTAGCTGAGCCTGGATCCTTAGGACTCCAGGGCCTAGGCTCAAAGGAGTTTAGTAATAGTGTACAGCCTTGACCATCAAGGACATTTGGATTACAATTTAGAAAGGGAGGCAGGCTAAGGTGGGTCAGCCCCCTCACAGTGTAGTTGGGCCTTTAGAGCAATGAAATCTGGAAGATTGCCATAGACTCGGAGAAAGAATTGGTTTTATTACTCCCAGAACATGGCTCAAGGAGTAGGAAGCTAACAGCCTAACTTCTTTAGAAGCATAAATAGCCATCCATAACTGGTACTTCACATCTTAGTAACCCTGCTGGACCTAAATCAGCTCCAGGGCCAATGGGAAACAGCACCCAGACTCTAAGGAAAATGAATGAATTGACCGACATTAAATGAACTTAGCTAATCCACCTTTAGTTAGGCCTGAGGATCTCACAGTAGATAAAAGAAAAGTAATGAGCCTCTCCATGACCAAACCTTAGGAACAGAGCCCCATTATCTATGTCCTTCTGTCCGGCTTCTACTAGGAGACCAATGCCACTTGACCAAGACTGATCAGCCTTGTGTTACAACACTGAGGACACTCCCCAATCAGTTGTGTACCATATCAATTATTGATGCTTGTCAAAAGCATCAGAAGGAGTGTCTACATGGATCCTTGCCATCCTTGTCAATCACCTCTGGTTGTTTGGCCGGTCAAGCTATTGCCAATGAATAGAGATGAGAAAAGAATCAAAGAACAATAGTGCAGTGTTAGAATAAGAGAATGTGGCTTCATTCTCAATGGCACACCCATGGCTATGAATGAAGAACAGCCTGTTGCAGAGACCATCAGCCTGAAGTGTGTAGCACAGTGTCCTAGTCTCACTTATATTGATGTGATAAAATATCCTGACAAAAAATAAATTAGGGAGAAAAAGTTTATGTGGCTTATAATTTCAGGCCCTATAAACTCATCATTATGGGAATTCTAAGGAAGAACTTGGATCAACCTGTTATCCCCATAGTCAAGTCAAGCATCCATTCATGCTTGTCAGTGCTCAGTTTGCTCTCTCTCTATATTTCAGGATCTCCTGACTAGGGAATGGTGCCACCCATAGTGGGCTGAGTTGTCCCACATCACTTAACATTTAAAAAATCCCCATAGACATGCCCATAGGCCAACCTGATCTAGACAAATCCTCCAAAAGATTCTTCCTTGGTAAGTCCAGATTATGACAAACTGACAATTAAAATTAACCATCACATTTGCAGTAACTTGGCTGATAATTGAAATGACTTGGTTGTCCCCCAGATACTTGATTTCAGTTGACTTGGGACAGGAGTAGGCATTCCTAAGTTGTGATGTGCAGAAAAGTTGGGATCTTTGTGCCTGTTAGAGCCACCACAGATGCAGCATATAGTCCATGATCGTAGCCTCATCATGAGGCTTCTGGTGCTCCAAACTCTCTGAAGGTTTCAGCCTTTGCCGTGAAGGGGCATTGAATGTCAGCTCAGAGGACCATAAGGCATGTAAAAGGGAGAGTGCATTCTGCTAGTGTGGTTAGGGCTACCATGCAGAGTCAGGGACTGAAGAGTACCTTGTGAGTGTGAACACAAGAAAGACTGTGACTTGTACAATAGAAGGCCACACTCTCAAGACATAGGAAATGCCAGTAAAGTGCTGCCCCCACAAGAAGGAGGACCTGAGTTTGATCCCTATCACTCACAGAAAACAATGCTGGATAGGTGGTATGACCCCAAGGAAATATAATTATTCTCTCACATTAGTTTATAATCCCAGTGCTGAGGAGGCAGACACAGGAGGATCCCTAGGAATTCCTGGCCACCCAGGTCTAGCCTAATTGGTGAGCTCAAGGCAAGTGAGAGATAGTGGAGGGCCTTAAAGAAGGTGGCAGGTAGGGTTGTTCCAGAGGATGACAACTGAAATTGTTCTCTGGCATATATTTATATATATGTATGCATGTGTATACACACACACAGAAAGAGAGAGAATGAGAGAGAGAGGGGGAGAGAGAGAGAGAGAGAGAGAGAGAGAGAGAGAGAGAGAGAGAAAGGAGAGAGAGAACAGACAGCATGGCTAGAGCAGAGGTCCCAGAGAAAAAGTCAAAGCGGTCCTGAGACTGAGCTCATGTGACCTGCAAAGAACTTTTTGAAAGCTGAGGTCTTGAAGCAGTGAGGCTAGGCTGCTGCCGGAGCTATCTGCTTCTATAAAGCCACATCTTGGTAGCTTCCTGCTTCAGTTACCAAATTTTTCATATGACCACAACCTACAGGGAACCTTACCACTCCCCATCCCCAACAGCTTCAGAGGCAGGCTTTGAATAACGGGCTCTGAAGAATCCAGTAGCTGTAGCTGCTTCCTTCCAAACAGAACGTGGGGGGGGGAGCTCCACAGCCAGGTTGTTTCTGTCTGAGCACCCCCACTCACCCACCCCCGTTGTGTGTACCTGAGTCTGTCAGGACCCTGTTGTTTTAACTTGGCACCTGCCGATGTGTCGCTTCTTGTGTCCTTTCCTGTCTCCCACCTGTTCACAGAGACTTCTAAATTAGTCGTCTGTTGCCAAGGAAACACTCGCTCCCACAAGGTGTGAATCCTGAGAGAATTTGGAAGAAGGGGAGGTGATTCATTGGGCCTAGTTTGGCTCATACTCCCATCACTCCATCACTGCCTGGATAGCAGAGACCAAAGTTGTGTGTATGTGTATGTGTGTGTGTATGTATGTATGTGTGTATATGTGTGTATGTGTGTGTGTTTGTGTGTGTATGTGTGTGTGCATGTGTGTGTTTGTGTGTGTATGTGTGTGTATGTGTGTGTGCATGTGTGTGTTTGTGTGTGTGCATGTGTGTGTGTTTGTGTGTATGTGTGTGTATGTGTGTGTATGTGTGTGTGTTTGTGTGTGTATGTTTCTGTGTATGTGTGTGTATGTGTATATGTGTGTATGTGTATATGTGTGTGTTTGTGTGTGTATGTGTGTATGTGTGTTTTTGTGTATGTGTGTATGTGTGTGTATGTTTCTGTGTATGTGTGTGTATGTGTATATGTGTGTGTTTGTGTGTGTATGTGTGTATGTGTATATGTGTATGTATGTGTGTATGTGTGTGTTTGTATATGTGTGTGTATGTGTGTGTGTATATGTGTATATGTGTGTGTATGTGTGTGTTTGTGTATATGTGTGTTTGTGTGTATGTGTGTGTATGTGTGTGTGTTTGTGTGTGTGTGTGTGTGTGCTGGTTTTTGAGATAGAATCTCATAGCTCAGAGTAATCTTGACCTTGAACTGCTTGCTCTTCTGTCTCTGCCTCTCAAGTTCTAGGATTACAAGTGTGCTTGTGTATGCTACTGTTCCCAGAGTACAGTGTCAGATATTGAACCCAGAGTTTCATGCATGGTAGGTAGTCAAGCACTCCAGTGACCCTTACCACCACCCTGCTAGTGCTGTCTTGATGGACATGGGCTCCTATACCCAGCTTTAGCAGCCTTAGAGAAACTTGCTAAAATGCATATCTCTAGGCCCATCATGATGTTCTGAGTCATTATCTAGACTCCAGACACTAGATTCTAGACCATGGTCTCAAAGCCTACTTGTAGCCAGATAGGAGGTCTTTTGGGGGGTCAGGAAAATAACCCTGTGTTTTTCTCTTAAACAGAAAATAGTCACAGGATAAAGAAATGGTTCAGCCATTAAAGGCTAAGCTCATTACTCAAATGTCAACAAAAAAAATCACAGAGGGCTGCAGTATCATTGACTGTCTTAAGACAGGTGTTTCCAATAATTATATCTTCCTCACCTGCCATTTGTAGATGGGGCAGGTCTAGAGGCAGAGTTAAAAAGATGCAATAACACCAAAACGCAGGCCTGTGCTCTGGACTATTTTCTCTGGGCCCATAAGCTACATGCAATTTCCTGGCAAGTTGCTCTGAGCTCTCAGGGTGTAAAGGGTATTCCAAAGTTGTTAAAGACAAATCAGTATCTAATTAGATACAGAATGGAGACAGCGGTTGGAATCACCTACGCAGATGGCACTTGTACAGCCTCCCACAGCCTTGTCTATTTCCCCAGAGAAGCTCGAGTCCTGTTCATCATAGGTGGGTGAACCAAGAGCTAGCTAGCATGCTGTCACCTCGGCTTCCCCTTTCAAAGTGAGAACTTTGAGGTCTGAGTCCTCAAATACAAGGAAGGACCATATTACGTGCATCTCTTCTCTCCAATGGCTCTGTGCAAGCATTCACCCCAGGCCCAATGTCTGTCAGATGTGCCTTATGTTGTCATTAAGAGAGACCTTGCACATGCATCCCCATAGAGATTTGAGAAGACAGACTTCGCATGACCTGCCCCAGGTCATGGAGAGTGAGTGGGGGGCTCTGTGTGCTCCTGAAAAAGTTCTTTTCCCACCAGCCTACAGCTTTAATGCAACCTTTTCTTTCTTTCACTCAAGATGAAGATTTTTTCCAGTGGTGAGTGACATCCTGCCTGACCCTCACGGTATACAAAGGAGCAGTGACATTTTCAGAATCATTCATTTTCATTTCTCCTGATCACTGTGGAGCCCCAGGAAGGCTAAGGTGGGTGCCCCATGACATGGTGACTGTGTTCACAAGATGCTTTTCATCCTTCTCTGTCTAACAAAGAATTTAAGGTTTTAAAAGGGATGATTGAGAGGAGTGTTGTGTATGATGGCGGCTTATGACAGACTCTGGATGGATCTGCAGGTTTATCCCAAAGACAGTGTCACTTCAAGGAGAGCAGGTACCTTCTTTTTAATGGAAAAAAAAGAAGGCTCTTGGGTTTATATAACGAACTGGTCCAACCACCTCATCTGACCATACTCCAGCAGAGGCCCTGCCAACTCTGAATGGTGTGTTCACTCCACCTCTGTCTATAAGCTGTGCCCCAGGGACCCACCTGAGTGTGTCCACCAGCAAGTGCTCTTTCCTTGCACTTTTGATAAGGGCAAAGGGAAGGCAGAAATTATGGGCTGCAATTTTGTCCAGTGTGATGATAAGGATGGCTCAGTCAATAATATGCTTCTCTTTAAGCCTGAGTACCCCAATTCAGCCCCAGAATCCAGGGGTGAGGGGAGACATGTGGTAGAACAGGTTTGTAATCTAAGCACTGGGGAGGCAGAGACAGATAAATCCCTGGAGCTCATTAGCCAGCCTAGCTGAACTGTGATAGGCCAATGAGAGCCTCTGCCTCAAAAATAAACAGAGTGGACAGAACCTAAGGAAAGACACTAAGATTGTCTTCTGGTCTTCACATGAAGGTACACACACACACACACACACACACACACACACACACACACACAAACACACACACACAAATGGTAATAATAAATACATAAACCTTGTGGGACTATGTCTTGGCTAGTTCTGACTAGTGGATGCCTACTGCTCTGAGAAAGATTGGAAGCTTTCTTAGGAAAGGTCATGATTGTACCTAAGTAAGTGGCAGAGACAGAAGAGGGGAATTCTCAAGGACACCCCAAAGACACTGTACCCTAGTACAGGGCTCTGACAGGAAAGTGCTCCCACACTGCCAAGAATACCTGAACAAATGAAAAGACTCTGGTCCAGCCACGTGGACAGCTCCCCTTCTCTAGGGATCAGAAGCAGACTCTAGGCCTGCCACGCCCAGCTAAGAGGCAGACAGCACAGCAGAGGCCCCATCTCCCTGCTGTCCCTGGACACCTCTCTTTCTATTCCCTTCTGTGGAATTATGCTCTTGTACACTGTAAACATTTGTCACTGTAAATATTGGTTTAATAAAATGCTGATTGGTCAGAAGATAATTAGACAGGAAGTTTAGGTGGGGCTACCAGACAAGGAGAATACTGGGAAGAGGAAGAGCAAAGCAGATGCCAGCAAGACACAGAGGAAGGAAGACTATGCTCTGAGAGAAAGGTACCAAGCCACGTGGTTAAACATGGATAAGAATCATGGGTTAGTTTAAGAGTTACCAAATAATAATCCTAAGCCATAGGCCAAAGAGTTTATAATTAATATAGACCTTTGTGTGATTATTTGCGACTAAATGACTGCATGATCAGCCAGGCAGGACAGAGAAACTTCTGACTACAGTTCCCTGCTTTCTTCCCTCCCCTTTAGGGAGCTTGGACTCACTGTCTATGGTCAATGGCTAGGTTAAACCCAACAGTTATTTAGCCAATGCTCTCTCTCTCATTGGGCCCTCAAGATAGTTCCGGACACCCATCTCTGGGCAGCCCACACATATGTACATCTCAGTCTCTCCACCTATAGACAATGGACTTGCAAAACTTCCCTAAGCTTAAGCCTCCATTTCTGCATCCATAAAATAGTCATTCAGAGCACCAACTTACTGAGAAGCTAAAAGGGAAGCTTGGCAAACAAGGAACCTCACCAGTGCCTGGTCCAGAATCAGCAAGTCCACACTCCGGTCACAGAGAGAGGTGGCATGAGCCCAGGATGTTTAGAAAGAACTCAGCTCAGACTCACCTCTGCTTCTGCTATAATCTCAGATCAGTGTCAGCATGTGGTCCATGGAGGAGAAATGTCTGCATCCAAAGAAACACAAACTTTTCAGTGCATCCCAAAGCCATGGTATCATAACCAGCAGCTCTGGGAAGGGGTCCAGCTGTCCACATGACCTCTGGGGGCTTTACATGTAAGTTGAGAAGGCAGTCCCAGTGGGAGACTGAGCAGGACCTTTACTCCACCGCCAACAGAGTATGGACCTCCACTCCCATCCCTACTCAGAGCGAATGCCACAAGTCTGTGGAATCTTTTGCAAAGAAATCCCTGGCAGAGCTGACTTGAAGAGATAGGTAGGAGAATGGGGTGCAAAGGAGCAACTAAGATGAACAATGCCTTTATAAACCCATAACATGGCTCCCTATACCGCCTTCCTATGGTCTTCCGCTTCTGTTCCCAGTGCCCAGGCCAATGCAAGTCAGAAAGCTGCATGTGCATTGTTTCTCCTACCCATGTCATGAGGCATGAAATGAGGACATTGCCACAGTTAAACCCCCCAAAAAAAAGGAAAAAGAAAGAGTAACAAGGCTTAGTTAGTAGAGCGATTGCCTGCCAGACACTAAGCCCTGGGTCCATCCCAAACACCCAACAGTGGGACTCACCTGTAATACTGAAGGATAAGAAGTTCAAGGTTATGCTCGGTTACTCAATTGCATAGCTAGTTTGAGACTAGCCTAGACTGTATACAACCTTGTCTTAAGAGAAAAACTAGGTGCTTTCTGAGCCAGAGAGAACCCCACATGTTTATCACTGGGGATAAGGGTGAGGCAGCAGGGCCAGTTCCCAACTTGGAGAGACAGGAGATACTTCTCAGAGAAAACCCGTATGGAGAGAGGCAGATTGCCCAGCCAGAGAGGGGCTCCTTTAAACCTTCCCGTTAGAGTCCTCACCTCATGTGAAAGCTAACCCACTCCTTTCAGTACAATTCTGGTTTCTTTTAAAGAAGTCCCCTGAGTCAGACCCATCATTCATTCCTGATTTTAATGAAAACGTTTGGAAAAACAAGGTGGGAGGCTAGCCCCTCCTGCTAACAATACTCTTCTAAGGTCCTGCGGCAGGGCCAGGCCCTGTCTCCCTGATGCCTCTGCTTGGCATCAGTGATGCTGCTCCTGTACTCTAGGGGATTCTGCATGGCCCTCCCAGCTGCTAGGAGGAGGCACCACCCACCTGTGCCAGCTGCCAGGCTGGCCTCTGCATGCCCAGCCTAGAGGCTCTAAACAGCCGCAGCAGGTGGGAGTCCCACTGGGGGAGGTAATGAAACTCATAGCCGTAAACGAGTTTATTATTGTTGTTAACTCGGGAAATAAACATCTCCAGCACTAATAAAACACTGTGCTTTCTGTCTTTATGTCTCAGAGCCCAGGTTTTCCCAGCACCTGGGTTGCTGGGGCTGGAACAGCCCTCAGAGTCCCAGCCATTGGCCAGGATGTCTCTCCATGGCTCATCTTCCATCAGCTGCAGTCAGTGCAGCTAGGCCTTGCTCCAAGGAATGCTGGGAGAGGGAGACACTGCAGGGATTAGGAAGGAGTCCCTGTGGATGTGCCAAGGTGCTATGGAGATGATTCCCTTCTCTCCTCTCTGTTCTTATGCAGTGAGTGCTGAGCTGGCCCCTGTGGGTGAGGGTGGGATGCCCTCCTGCTTGTTCATCAAAACTCCTGATAGGGACCCTGGTGATATGACAGGCCTGTTGCTGTTCCCTCTGGGCCTCTATTTCTGCAGATAATGCCAAGGTCTAGGGCTCATAGGCTTTCCTGATTGGGAAGGTTCAGAAACCAAAATGGATTCTCCAATGATGCTGAGGGCGTGATCTCTCTGGCCAGGTGTGCCCAGGTTAAGTGCAGGCAAGGACAAGGTCTCCAGGAATCTTGGCCTCATTACTGACCATGGATCATATTTTTCAGGTCAAAGCTGACTGACTCAAATGAAATCATTGGGGGTCTTAGTACAAAATCAATCTACTTCCTGCTTCATGAGGGCACCTCTAGGTGGTGATCTGAATCACCCTGTGACTCTGCACACGCCTTTAGAGTCCTCTGTGTGGAAGGTAGAAAAGGAAGAACCTCGAAGTTAAGGCACAGTAGCTTAAAAGTCCTGGCCAGCCATTCCTTTTGTTGAGAACTAGTCACATGGGCCATGGTGTTGCAAGCATGCCTGGGAGATGTAGTTCCTGATGGAGTAGTGACACACAACCCACACTCCCATATAAACACAAACATCCCTGTGGGCTGGAGACTGAACTCCCAGTGGACAGTTGGTCTTCTTTGTCACAGATTATCCGCTTACTGGAGGGCTGATCAAAGAAGTCAAGCCTCCGTCTTACAGGGCTAAATTTGGCTGTTAACCATCGGGCCCAACATCTGCCTAACTAGGATATCATTGTCACTGGTGGAGCAGGCTGCATTAGAAGAAGAATGATGGATGAGTCCATACAAATACTCTCATCTACCTCAGTTTCTCTAATTGGAAGGAGGTATTACAGAGAATACCTACCCCCCAGGTAAACATGCCATTTAAATGAAATGATACCCCACTTCTGGTGCCTGTACAAAAATACTTAAGAAAGAATGGGGGGGGAAGCTAGCTCAGAGCCAAAGAATCTGGGAAAGAGGTAGTTAGTATAAGCAGGAGGCAGCCTGCTCTGCCCTCTGTCCTCACAGATGTTCCAAAATCTCAGCCTAGGGGATTACTACTGAGCCCAGCACGGCCTGTAAGATAGAACTGTGGGTTTGTGCTTGTTTTAAAATCACTCCAGCAAAAACAAACAGATAGCAAACACCTTCCCTCAGACAGCGAATATGTACATACAACCACACGGATAGACAAGCAACTCACAGAGTAGCAATAGACGCAGACTGTCTACATTTAGTGTAGGCTGGTATACGCATACACCTTGCATTATCCCAACTCCTAAAGCAATTATCCTGCTAAGAATTCCAAGAAGGGGGAGGGAGGGAGGAAGGGAGGGAGGGAGAGAGAGGGAAATTAATAAGAAGTATAAATGCCCAGCTTTAAAAGAACTGATGGTAGGGATGAAAAGAGAAATAGTTCCAGAAAGGGTTATTTAAATAAAATCTCCTAGGCTGGGAATGTAGTTCAGGTATGCTTACCTAGTATACGTGAAGTCCCAAGTCCCATCCCCAGCACTGCATTAAACAGGCATGGTAGCACATGGCCCTAACCTCAGTACTGGAGAGATAGAGATGGGGGTTAGAAGTTTAAGGTCATCCCCAGCCACATAGTGAGTTAAAGGCCAGCCTGGGCTACATGTGACTTTGTCTCAAAACAGAACTAGGAAATCCTGTGTTCACACCTGAGGCAGTTCAGACTGAGTAGGTATAGGCAAAGCACCAAATGGACCCTCTAAGAAAACCCTGCCTTTCCTCAGTGACTCCATATGCGATCGATGTAGGGTGCTGGGACGGGGCTCAGGAATATGCCACGGTTTCCACTAAGTGCTTTCTGGGCCATTTGAGCAGAGTGTGGCCTCAGCAGCTCTGGAACTCAGAGGTGATCTGTGTAAAGCAGCATCTAAGACCTGATACCCAGCCATTCCATAGCTGCAGAACTTCCCTTTCAACCCAAGAGAGGCAGAGTGCTGTGAAAAGCCCAGGGCCTGTCCATGGGATCTGGCAGCAGCTAGGCTCACAGGAGGTATTTAGTAGCTGGTTGAATGGAATCGTGGCATGGTCGCCTTCCTTCTCCCCCACCCCATTCATCTCTTCCTTTTCATTTCCCTTTCCTCTTCACCGCTCACCTGATTCTCCCACAATACCCAGAGGCATTAACCAACCAGAAGCCAGAGAAAGGCATGTTCCTGCTCAGACAAGCCTGAAGATGGGGCTCTAGTGGACCTGCCCTAATCTGGCTCTGACTCCTGGTAACCTGAATCAAATCACAAGCCTCTGGGTCTTCTAGGTCCAAATGGAGAAAACACCTGGAGGTTAAACTAAACAATGGGGGTTAAACAAGGCAACAGATCACAGCACCAAGTGTGAGGTTGTGTGGGTACTGGCCAGTGGCCAATGTCTTTATCCCATAGGTATGGCAAGGGCTTCTGTGACCCTCTGGAATACCCATCATAGGAACTTTGTCTTTTAAGATTTTGACCCATAGAAAACTACAGTGCAGAAAGAGTACACAGGAGAGAGTGGAAGGTGCCAGAAGCAAATTCCTACATTCACATAGCTTGACTTAGCTGGATGGCAAGTTAATTCACCCTCCTGCTGATCCCAACCAGCTGGGAGAAAGCAGGCTGAGGTTGGTATTAGAATATTGTGGTTGCTTAATGACTTGTTAGAAGGATGTTGGTTCATTACCTGATGGGATGGTGAATACGGAACTTTTGTTGTCGATATGGGGGCTTGCTCCCTGGTTTTCCCCTCCCACAGACCCACCAAGGCCATCCCCCTAAGGATTGATGGCTTTCTCCCAGCATGGCTGCCCTTGGCTTTGCTTTCTACCTACCCAGAACCCAGCTGCTCACAGCCAGAGCCAGCTCTGGCTCCTGGAGAGAAGCAGATTTGAGCATGCAAGACCATGCCTCAGCATCCTTCTCCCCAAGCCTCATTACGATATTGTCGATATTCCCCGCAAAAGGGCATCTCTCCCGACGCCTTCGCTTTTTTATTAATGTGCGTGAAGGCGAGTCAAGCCTGATTAGCATGAAGACAATTGCTGCTATCCCTCCTGGAGAAGGCTCTCCCAGACTGCGTAGGCGGTTTAATTTCAGAGAGCCATTAATTGGCAAAATTGCTTAAGCAGCTGCTCTCCGTGTCATTTCAGGACCACTTCTTGAGAAGCAGAGAAGGGAGGGGGAGGGAAGGGAGCTGGCTTCCCTGCAGGCCAGCCCACCTGGGCGCCGGCGTTCACACTCACCTGAGCAGATGGACACAGCCCCGAGGGAGGCTCATATATGTCCTTCCTCTTCTCTAGCCCATCATGTGGCACCCACTCTTGCTCCTGTGTGCACACACCACCAGCTTCTCTGCTGCCCCCTTTCCTTCTAACCATTATCAGCCAGAAATTCCCATCCATATGCAGCATCCTGTTTAGTGTCACCTCCTTCCAGAAGTTTCCTTCTGGAAAGTTTCTCTCCTGCTCCTTTGTTAAATTTTATTTTAATTTACATATATAGGTGTTTTGCTTGTATGTATGTCTGGTACTACTTACATAGCTGGTACTCATGGAAGAGAGAAGAGGGTGTTGGATCCCCTGCAACTGAAATTACAGACAGTTGTGAGCTGCCTTGTGGGTTCTGGGAATTGAACCCGGGTCCTCTGGAAGAGCAGCTGGTGCTCCTAACCCCTGAGCCATCTCTCCAGTCCTCCCTCCCCTTTATTTTTGACTCCTTTGTGCTAATGCTTCTGTTTTGTCCCAGATCAGGCTGGACAGGGGGAAGCAATTGCTGTGGCTAGCTTTGGCAACTTAACCCACCCTAGCATCACCTGAGAAGAGGCTCAGGGAGTGGCTGTTGATACTGGCTTGGCTTGTGGGCTTGTCTATAGATGGTTGAGATAACCAAAATGGAGGACCCATGTCCTGAATGTGGGTGGCACCATCCATGGTGTGAGCACTGGACTGTAGAACAGTTAAGGAAGCCAGTTCAGCAGAAGCAAACAAACAAGGATCCATGTATTTATCTTTCTGTTCTTGACTGGAAATATGATGTTATAAATCCCTGCCTTGACTTTCCCAACATAATGATCTGTACTCTGGAATTTTAAGCCAAATAAATCTCCTTCTGAAGATGCTTTTGTATTTGTCACAACAACAGAAATGACAGCAGAAGTCTCTCATCTCCATCCCTGGAGCCTGTTGTAGTGAATGGGCCAAATAAAGTTTCGTTCATGGAGTGGAGTTTGGGTGGTGAGTTTTCAATCTGTCCATCAGTTAGCAAGCATACAACAGGTGCTGGTCTACGGGGAGAGAGTACTGAACTCATTCGAGGCAGAGAGGGTCTGTTACATCATCTGCTGATATATGGCTAGAGATGTCTAAAGAAAGAAGAGAGGAGACAGCTGGACCAACACATGAGATCAGAGAGAGTGGATGATCAAATGATTAAGCCAATCTTGACCTCAGAGAAGGAGGTCAGCAAAGGGTAGAGATTGTTGTGATTCTAGAACTTTCTTCAAACTGAACAAGTAGAAATAGAAAAAAAAAGTGTATGTAAGTTTGAGTACTCAAACGTGTGCTATTATTAATTCCTAGAAGACAGTTAAATCTTGGGATAAACATGCTTTTAGAAATTGTTTGGGGCTGGAGAGATGGCTCAGCAGTTAAGAGGATGAACTGCTCTTGCAGAGGACCTGAGTTCAGTTCCCCAGCACCCACATCGAGTGGTTCACAGCTACAAGTAACTCCAGCTCCAGGAGACAAGGTGCCTTCTTCTGGCCTCTGCTGACAGCTGCACTCGCATGCACAAAATCACACACATACACATATAATTAAGAGTAAAAATAAAAATCTAAACAAATAAATCTATCTGGTGAGGCACAAAACTAAGTGCCTCACCAAACTCTTATATTAGCCACACTTATATTCAATCCCTAGGTAAAGTGCTAGAACATTCCCAGATCCCCATAAAGTTCTCTGAGACTTTCTCTGCCCTAGGAACAGCCTCTGTTTTGACTTTTATGCCTGATGATTAGATTGGCTTAGGCTCTTGAAGTCATAGGCCTCTTCATTTGACTTTCGATCTTTAAGACTTGTCTATAGTGTGTATTGATATCATAGCACAAAACTTTTAATAAATTCTCTTATGACTCATCTCTTGTAAGGAGCTCTTGTTACCAACCACAAATCTGTTTCACCAATCTTTCATCAGAAGAACCTGATTTCCATGGGTGGTCCAATGTTCAATTAAAAAACTGCATTTCCCAGGGTCCCCTGCCTCCAAGCATAGGTAACAACAAGCCAGAGGAAGCCACTCAGCAGGATACTTGGGAAATCTTTACCAGGGCCTATTTGTCCAGGAGACTTTCTTCATTTTAATATATGGGGTGTGGTTGGAAGTGCATCAGCAATCAAAGGACAGGAGACTGTGGCCATGAGATAAGTATGAAGAAGCAGAAGCAAAACAGAGCCCGAGTCCTTCATGGCATCCTGGAACCTGTGTGTAAGCACCAGACTGTCTCTTTCCTCTTCAGTCTCTGCACAGAAGACCACTGTGCTTGGAACACCAATAAGACATGAGCAGGAAGTGGACATCAAGGCACCATGCAGACAGATGGCATTCTGGGAATCAAGGAAGGAGGAACTGAGCATGACCAGGGACAGCTCTGAAAGATGGGGCAGCTATAAGACATGGAAAAAAGGGTGGTGTACTATCAGTATAAGTATGTGAAGAATAGCATACTAATTAGCTTAGGTTCCAGTAGGCCAATTTAACAAGGCTTAAGGGGACACTCTCCTAAAATGTTGTCAAGTCTCTAGAATTCTGGGGTCTTCCCACATTGTCTCTCTGCTATAATTAGTGCATTGTCTCATAGTCTAATATGTCTGCTTATGCTCAGGCCACTGCATCAGAATCCATGCAATAGGAAGAATGAAAATAAGCAGAATAGGACAAAGGGTTTGTGCCAGGTTCTTCTGGCATTTTATTAACCTGATTCCAGCTGAAGAGCCAGTTCTGGCTTTAGGGAGAGCTCAGCCATGTCATGACTCTGAAATTAGCTAAATGTCAGAGTTCTATCATTAGGGATGAAAGACGGAGTGGACATTGGCATAGGGTACATAATGTCTCAGCACAGGGACTGTGACACATTGCGGATGAGGCCACCATTCATTGTAGGTCCTCCCATCTCTGGGTAGGCTCCGTTTCTTCTCCTCTGAATCAGAGCTGTGCTGTGAGTCTCTTTGACTCTAGCATTTGTGGAAATGTCAAGGAGCCTGGAACCAAGGGGACTTTTAGTCTCTACTCCTGCTCTCTTCCAAAGTCTCTACTATGCAAGCCTGAGCTAATGGATGGAGGATGGAGGACCAGGGAAGAGAGCCCTGAGACTCTCCAGCTAACAGCTACACAACCAACAACCATTCGGGTCCAGCCAGCTCCCTGCAAATCCACCAGCCAATAGCAGAAGTGGGAGCACTTTTGCTTTCTGACGTCACTTCCTCAACATGCAGCTTTCCTGCCTAGCAATAGACAAACGGCACAGCTGGGGTGGCAGGTGAGAACTCAGTGACTGTCTGAGACTGGACAGGGAAGACTCTGGAGGCTGACACCAAGATGGTCCTTGCACACACCCTCACTGTCCTCACTAAGTGCATTCATTCCAAAATAAGAGTCGCATTCCAGAGAAGAATTCTTTCCAGACCAGAATGTTGTAGAAGAGGGGCTCAGAGTCCTAGGAATTGTGTAACATGCAGCAATCCTCTCCCGTTTGGCCTTATGATGGCATAGACTCCATTGCCAAGGCCCTAAGAAAGTAGGTGGGGCCAATCGGCATAGAAGGCACAGGAGCCTGGGCACACTCTAGCCTTGGCCACACACATTCACTCATTAGAGAGAGGAGTCAAACCATCTTGGCCACTATCAGGATCCCAAAGAGCTCCTGTGCACAGCACACCTGTGCACAGCAGTGTATAATCCCTCGTAGTTTACTCCCTGGCACAGCTTCTCCTGGCGAACTACATTTCCCACATTCCCCTACAGCTGGTTTCCTGTAGGTTTGGCCAATAGGAGGCACTGGTGGGAGACTGAAAAGTGGGCGGCAGGAGAAGGTATTTATGGGTTTCTGGCTGTGTATTCCTGGAAGCGTCAGGTCTTTGGGGGATATTCCTACATCCGGGCTATATCGCAGCCCCCAGGATCCTGGGAGGTTACACCAGGTATCCAGGCTAGGATGAGGACACAAACCGTCCTCTTCTTTTTGTTTTTCTGAAGCTTTGAGCCCTGGTAACTGGTTTTTTGTGTTATATTGAAATATGTAGAAGAGTTTTGGGGGTCCTGCCAGCCTGATGACAAAGGATGTCAAACATCTGGAGAACTTCTAACTTACCTCATAAATCCTTCAATTAACTCTTGCCCAGACCACCACAGTGCCAAGAACTATGGGCACCCCAACGACCCCATGCTTACATCATCAAACCAGATCAGGACTTCAGTTTCCTTTCTTTTGTCCTGGCTGGTCTCACACTCACTATTTCTGTTGGATTCTTTCCAACTCCTTCCAAGGTGCAGGCACCGCCTCTCATTCCACCCAGCATACAGAATTCTCAGCTCAGGCTAGTCCCATGTGTTAGACTTTTCTCTAGGAAAGTGAAAGCTGAATTTGCAACAGTGTCACAGGACTGGTGGCACTCTCTTCTTTAGAATGACTTTGTCTTTTCACTGAGGCCTCACCTGGATCACAGGCTGCACACCACACCACTGAGGTGTTGACCATGGGATCAGGATCTGCACCTTTCTAAAGCACAGTGGTTAAGTGGAATGCATTCGTTGGTAGAAATAGCTCATAGTGAGACATCCAAATTCCAGAAACCATTGACCAGACTCTCTGGAATCCTTTTCTTGTCCTGAAAACTCACCATAAGGCTGTTTGAAGCAAAATACTTTTCAAGGGTCTAAAGTGGCATTTGGGTTTGTGGTGGTGGGGGATGACAATGGTGACCATGGGTATGGCAGGTGGTACCCTAGGCCTGTCGAGTCTCTCTGATCTCTCCCCAGATGGGGTTCCTCTGGCTTCAGCTCAGTGTTGGTTCCTTGAGAGGCCAGGTGGAATCCCAACATTTTTTCTGGCAAGTGCAGTTTGAAAGCAGGTGCTCCTTACCTTGTTCCTGGCAGGAGCAAAGGATTCTTGATTCCCCATCCAGGAACCTCCATCCCTCTGCCATGTACACACTGTGTCAGCCTGTCCTGAGTTGGCGGAAATAAACAGTGTCATTACCCCACTGCTGACAGCTGCGCAGCCTATTTATGCCACTTAAGACACCAGATAAATGACTTCTTCATTCCACAATGAAAGGGATACTTCATTTTGCAGAGCCAAGGAGCTGTTTGAGGATCCTAAGAAAACATTTAGACTGTGTTTTGGTAATAAGCTGATCTGGAAGTTGGTTCTTTTAGGCAGTGGCTTGGGTATGACTCAGTGTTCTCTAAACTTGGGGTGGGTAGGAAAAGAGGATTGTGAAGTGTGGTACACATGAGGCCTCCAAACACCCACTTTGTTTACTGAGTTAACTTGCTGAAGACACTATTGAGTGTCTGTTATTGTTATTCCCAGCTCACAGGTGGGGAAACTGAGGCATGGAAAGACTTTGGAGCTTTCCCGGTTCGGGAGCAGCATATGGTAGAGTTGTGTATTAATGTAAGCAGTCTGTCTCTAGAATTCACCCTCTTAAAACCTGCCAGAGGTTTGTTCTTAGCCTAAGAAAACTCTAGAACATAGAATATATCAAGAGATGAAAGGAGTATGTGATTTATAAACCACCTAGACCCTAGCACCCCTCTTTTCACCTGTAGACTGCGGGTCTTCTCTGAAGAAGGGGTACAAGGCCATTGTCACAGGGTCCCTTTAGCCCCCTGGGATGTCATCTGCACTTGTGGTTTTTGCTGCTCTAAACTGTTATTGTGACCTGGAACAGGGCTTTGGTAGCTGGTTCCTGCCTGTGTCCTATACTGGGGGCCTGGCAGGACAGAAATGCAAACCTAGATCTGTCCTCTCCAGTCCTGAACCTTCTCTGTAGCTTCGTCCCACTCCTTCCTATCACCTTACAGCAGCCAGACCACCCCTGCTCCACCCAGAAGCAAAGGCTGTTCCCAGGGAGAACCCAAAATGGCTTGGATGAACATTTAGTGGCATCGCATTCCTGCCAGAAATGAACAAGCAGAGAAATGTTGTAAAATCACAATAACATGCCCTTCCTTATTAAACCCCAGGCCTGCCATCTGCTGCAGAGACAGAATAGCAAGACAAACAAAACAAAACAATATGCAAAGAAGCAAAACAACACATACTCTCTTAAGTGGGCACACATACATAGACAGACAGACAGACAGATAGACAGACAGACAAAGAGTAATAGCTGGAGCTCAGAGTCTGTCTGTCTGTCTGCCTATCTGTTCCTGTGACATTAGTACTGTCTGGAAGAGTGGAAGGGGATTCCTCCCAGGCAGAGGCCCCGCCCCCAGCCCCATCCATATCCCAGTAGCTTCTTGGGTAAAGCCTGTTCCTCCCCTTCTCTACGTCTTCAGATAGTCATCAGGTTTCCTGAGCTGTTGTTGGCATATAGGCTGTGTGTTGCATGGGTTACTGTTTGGTTGGTTGGTTTGGTTTGGGTTTTAGTTTTCCTAACTTGACCCAAGCTAGAGTCATTTGGAAAAGGGAACCTCACCAGGGAAAATGCCTCCATGGGTTGGCCTCTAGGCTAGTCTGTGAGACATTTTTTTTAAACTAATGGTTGATGTGAGAGGACCCAGATCGCTGTGGGTGCTGCCACTCCTGAGCAGGTGGTCCTGAGCAGGAAGAGCAAGCTGCGGGGTGGAGTTGAGGAGCAAGTCCATATGCAGCATTCCTGCAGGTCCTTGCCTTGACTTTGTGAATGAATGAACAGTTATTGTAACATATTCCTTTTCCTCACTAGGCTGCTCTGAGCCAGAGTTTTATCAGGGCAAAGAAAACAAACCAGAATGTGTGTCTTTGGAGAGCAGAGGACTCTGTGTGTATGTGTGTGTGTGTGTGTGTATGTGTGTGTGTGTGTGTGTATGTGGGGTGTGTGTGTGTGTGTGTGTGTGTGTGTGTGTGTGTGAGAGAGAGAGAGAGAGAGCGAGAGAGAGAGAGAGAGAGAGAGAGAAGTGTTTATGTGGGGTGTGTGTATGTGTGTGCATGTATGTGTGTATGTGACAAGTATATGTGTGGTGTGTGTGTATGTGTGTCAGTGTGTAGAGCAAACATTAGGGAGTCTTTCTTTCTTACTCTTAGGGGCCAGATATTAATGTAAGTCACCATCAACTGATAAAGAAAGAAATTATTTATTTAGGGGATTTAGAGAGGAAACTCACTGATAGAATAAACGGTAGTGTGGTGTTTAGAAAGCTGAGGAGGCTTTACTCAGTGGTAAAGTCTTTCATTTAAGTATAGAAGAGAAGAAAGAGAAGGAGCAGGAGCATATGTGCACCCCAATCTTAAGATATTCCTCTGGCCATACCCCAATACTGGGGCTTCAAGGCCTAAAGGCCACACCTCTGGGTCAAGGTGATAGTACCTCTCTTCACTACATACTCTCCGTCTTATATTTTGAGACAGGGTCTCTCTGAACCTGAAGCTCATCGTTCAGCTAGACTGGCTGGGCAGCAAGTCCCAGGGATTCCCCTTTCTCCATCTCTCCAGCACTGGGGTTACAGACATATGTCACCATGACCAGCTTTTTCTATGGGTATAGGAATCTGAACTCAGCTCCTCAGGCTTGCACAACGGGTGCTTTACCAACTGAACCATCACCCTAGTAAGGTCAGTCCTTAGTCATGATGCCAGAGGGCAGGGCAGCCAGGATCAGCTTCCTTTCACTGCGGAAACAGATTACCGCTGACCTAGTGACTCCCAGCACAGACTTCTGCTCAGCTCTGGAGGTCAAAATCTTGAAATGAATCTAATTTGCCTAAAGTCAAGGTGTCACCAGCCCACTTCCTTCTAGAGGATCCCGGAAATCCCATTCTTCGCCTTTTAGGTCTTCCAAGGCTGTCAGCATTCCCTGGCTCAGGGGTGCACCCCTCACCTGTCATCTCCAGTCTCTGCTTTTGTCTACAGAGCCGCCATCTTCTTCTCTCTGGCGGGCAAGCCTCCGCCCTTTGCTCTGTAAGATAACATTCACTGTTTTTCAGGGACTAGGGTGTAGATAATAACTTCTGGGATTTTTAGTCTTCCTGTGTCAAGGAAAGACTGGGGCATGTTTAGGGAGCTAGGTGCTTTTGTGGAGAGAGATAGGGAACCCCAGCACAACTTATCCAAGAGGTCATCACTCTCTACATCTCCCAGTGGAGAAAGCAGAAGCCTTGGCAGGAGAGAGACAGATAGGAGTTTGTCCTTCTGCTTTGCTAGTCCTCATTCACCCACCCACATAATCCTCCACCCACCACCCACATACATCCTCCACCCACCCACATACATCCTCCACCCACCACCCTTCATTTCCCCCACCATATAAATACTGGCTAAATGCTAGTTCCACTGTAGAAGATGTGTGGTACTACTCTTACATATCTTACATATCTCCACATAATTTTTTGTCTGATTTTGATTTGACTCTTTTGTTTGTTTATTTTGTCCTGTTACTTTGAAATGGTGTTTCATAAGTCTAGGCTGCCTTGAATTCACTATGTAGCCAAGGATGACTTTGAACTCCTGATCTTCCTGCCTCAAGCCACCAACTGAGTACGGAGATCACAGGTGTGCACCCCCACTGTCCACTTGATACAGGGCTAGGATGGAACTCAGGGCTTTCTGCATGCTAGGTGGACACTCCACCCTGAGTCCCGGCCCCAGGCTCCCATTCACTCATCCTCTCCTGCTGGAAGGCAGTGTTCTTTGAGGAGGGTCAGGCTGAAAATGAGTGATGTGCTCCTCAAAGGAAGGGGAAGGGAGTGGAGGGACTCCAACATGAAGCAAGGGAGACCAGCAGCGCCTCCTCCAGGGAAGGGTGGGGAACCAGGCCTAGGAACCTCCCTTCTCTGTCTCTTCTCCACACCCCTCACCTGCCACAGGTGACATCAGAGGCTCTGGGGTGATGATCGAAGTCCAGCAGACTCAGAAAGACAAATGACCACAAGCCACCATGTGACCTTATGACTATCTCCCTAAATGCCGAGAAACAGGAATTAAAACAATAGAATTGGTTAAAACTACTGTATTTTTATCAGCCACGAAACATGTTTCTTTGCAGTTTGACACCTTGTGAATCAATGTATTTTACAACTACTAATATGTCACAACATAATTAACAGGACCTTTTCTCCTGTTGTGTGTGACATCAATTAGGCAAAATTCAGAGGGCTTGTGGCCAGAACACTTTTATAAGTAAGTACTTTTTTTCTGCAGTGAAAAATTTCAATGTGAAATTCAAGTTTCTAGGCTCATAGTAACATGGTGGAGTTTAATGCCCTAGTAGCCAATTGGAAAAGAGGTGCCCGGTATAGCAAATTCTAGATTTAAAATATAAAAAAGCAAAATGATGGTATTTAACAAACAGCAACAACAAATGGCTAGGAGATGATGCTGTTTTCATTCTAAGCACCCAAACAGCTGCTGGGCTAGTTACTGTGTCTGGGATTATTAAGGGATCTTTCTTTATTCCACTTTCTCATCTGTGTTTCTCATCCTCCACCCAAAGCACCGTCCTGGCTGTTTAAGGGACATGTGAACATGTGAGGCAAATACAACTTCTTCTCCAACACTAACAAGCGCCTCAGCACCCCCATCCCCACCCTGTCACCTCCTTTCTGAATCCCAGCCCTTCTCTGAAAGGCAGGAACAATGTTCGTGTCACCCCTGCCAGGTAGCACTGACCATGCAGTGTTCACCATTTCACAAATATGCCTAAAAACAGCCTTTAACTCACTTTGAAGGGAAACTCCATTCACTTCTTTGTTTATATAGCTCACGGATTAAGATTAAGGTAAGTCTTTGATTCTTCAACATTTTCCCCATCATCTAAGGTTAACAAGCATTTAGCAAGTTTTTTATATGATTGGGGATTAAGAAATGTTGATGGCGTATGGATAGATGGCACATGGAGAGACTGTGACATATATAGATGCATAGATGCATGAAGAGACAAATGCATGTGTAAATAAATAAATGAGCTATGCACAGAGGTAAACACCCTTAATCCAAACACTCAGGAGGCAGAGGCAGTCTGATCTCTGTGAATTTGAAGCCAACCTGGTCTACATAGTAAGTTCCAGTACAGCCAGGACTACCTAAAGAGACCCTGTCTCAAAACAAAACAAATCAAAACAACAAAAACCCAATAAATACATGGATGGATTCATTCATGCATGAATAGATGGATGGATGCACAGGGGTACATGCATAAATTCTTGAATAGGTGGGTGAATGGGTGGATGGATGGATGGATGGATGGATGGATGGAATTATTTAGAGTCTTTTGCTCTTAAATTATCAAAACAGTGATCTCCGGTGACAGCAAAGAGTGTGAAGTTACCGAGGTAGGGCTAGATTTAGAAAGCCATGGCCAGTTTATCCAGTACCACAAATGACCAAGTTCCCCCAAAGTCCAGAAATCCAGATGGGTGTCTGCTTCTGGCCAAACATGCATGATATATTCTTCTTAATAAAGCCAGGCTCGTGTCCTCAAATTATCCAAGGAATACATTTGCCCACCCACAGCGGTGGGGGAAGTGATTACTTATTAATAAGGCAATAGCTAAATCTAATTATATCCCCATCAGAGGCAGCTGGTAATAAAACCCGGCTGGTCTTCCAGAGCTTGGTGACCTTGCTGACCTCAAATCAAAGTTTAAACCATCCTTCAGCTTCCCATACACCCCCAGCACACCTCCCAATTACGAGCACCCTGGTGCCTCTGTCTGCCAGAGGTCAGAGGTCACTGCATGCACTAGATGGTTGGGAGCTAGGACGGGACTTTAGAAATCTCATTATCCTGTTAACCATACATTTATCTGACAAGATAAAAGAGACTAGGTGACCAAGCTATCATTAAAGATTAATAGAAAGTATAAAAAATTCAGCTGCAACGAGCGTCGCTGTTTAGGGCTTGTGATCGGCCTGACAGGGTTATTAATCAGGGAGCCAAAAAGATTTAGGTCTTTGCTCTTGATATTTTCTATTTTTATTTTCTGGGCTGTTTTCTTCCCCTTCCTTCTGTCTTTAGTCATTACCTTGTCTCGTACCATCCCAAACTAGAGGTCAGAGGAAGCCGCTATTAATTGGTTCTTCTGGTTTCTTTAAATTATAACCCACTGGGCCAATTATAAATTTGCTAGGACTCGGAAGGATGCTGGTGGACTGGGACAGGGATTCAGGCTGTTTCCTGGAGCTACACCCTCTCCTCCAGTGCCAGGCCTGTTTGTTGGCAGGGAAAATCGATATGTTTTTAATTTAATTCAGTCCTGGAAGGCACACCCAAGCCCCAAGACGCTTCCTCTTCATTCGTGATTCCATTTCAATTTTACATGAAAAGATTTTCCAGCCCACGCCTACCGAGGCATCAGAGGGCAAGATCGTCATCATCATCTTTTTTTTAAGGCATAGGGAATCTTTTATTTCTTTCTGATACTATCTCTTAGCGCCCACCCACCCCTGCTGCCCTGCATCTTCCCAGGATCCTACTTCTTTTTGATCATAAATCAATGTCTTTTTCCTGGGTTGCTCTGAAAGACTCCAGCCCAGAACTGATTCCCTCACCACCACTCCAGGCTCAAGGCAAAGAGAAGCGAGGGAGGATGGGTCTGGGGGGTGGGGAGAGAGGGTGTCCAGAGCCCCAAAGCTTGCAGGGACTCACAGAAGGCTCAGAAGCCTGGTGCTGGAAGCCCTGCTGGTCGTAGCCCTGCTGGGTGCTGGGACCAAGTGCTCCAAGACTGAACCCTGAAATATCCATCCAGCTTTCTGGAATTCTCCACTGCTGCCTGGTGACATGGGGAGAATTGACTGGTCTGGCTGAGCTGCTGTGTTGGCTGGAAAATGGGAACCCCCGCTTCCTCACCTACCAGGCTGTTTGAAGATCTAACGGAGTCGCTGAGAGCAGGAGCATCTATTGTAACTACTTCCTGAATGTGTTTCCACTTCCTCCCCAAGCCATTAAAACTAATCTGATAGGTCAGTTAAGGGTAAAATGTGATAGGCTGACCTCTACCTCCTGCTAGAGTTCAAGAACAGCACTTTATTCCTGTGTAAGCATTGTGCCCCTCTCCTATCAATATGACCTCCCTCCAAAGCATGCGTGCACATGCGCACCTCATGGCAGCAAACATATTCAAGCAAACAAATTCTCATAGAAGGTCTTGTTCTTACCCCCAGGAGCACAGCTTATCACCTCCACCAGGAAATGCTCTCATAAGGGTCAAAGGTCAGAGCTGAGCAAACAGAGCTGAGGATCCAGCCCAGGAAGCTGAAGTAGGCGAAACAGAATGAAAAATCAGAAAAAGAAAATGCAAGCTTGAAAGAGGATTACAGGGTAGGATGGGAGAGTGACTTAGGCTGTACACGGAGCAAAGTCTTGCAGACCTTGAGAAAGACATGTCTGTGTCTCTGTGGCTCAGGGCCAGACCTGATGATTTCTGGGTCTGGCAGCTCTAGACAGTGTAAAACAAATGCCAACTGAGTGGAAAGGTTGCTTCCTTCCTCTGGAAAGCCACACAGGTGAGATAAGAAGCAAAGTGGCTTGTGGGAAAGATGTGAAGCAGGAAAGTAGCATGAGAAACGTCACATTTCTGGACACAAACATCCGGTGACATCATTCAGGAAGCAGGGAAAAAGGAAGAGGCCGAGGAGCCCTAGGGAGGGTGGCCATATGCCTGCTCCAGAAGACTCAGCCAAGGTCCTGCTGGGACAGTGAAGTTGGTAGAGGACAGAGAACCAGGGGGACCTGGGTATAGAAGGAGAGGGGCTGGATACTTGATCTGCTGAGTAACTCCGTTTTGACCCTTCATCTCAGCCAAAGATCTATCCCTGCCTAGGAGGGGGTGTAATGCAGGGAGCTGGGAGTGCAGGGGGCTGGGGTGATGGGGTATCCAATCACAGGGTCCCAGAGTTTCTCCTTTGCATTCTCTCCCACCTCCTCTCACTGGTCCCAACTACAGAAAGGTGGCGTTTACATTCAAAGCCATGCATGGCTAGTGATTTACTAGGTGTGTGTCTAGGTCATAATTACAGTTGAAGACGTTTCCAGAAATGAGTTCCCTTAAGCAGTAGAGCTTGTTGTTGGAAGACTGAGCATTTGGAAAACAAATCAGGAATCTCATTCTGAGATAGACATGTGAGCAGGTCTCACAGACAGACAACTGCCTCCAATATCCAAAATATCCTGGGGCCAAGAAAGGTATGTGTGTGTGTGTGTGTGTGTGTGTGTGTGTGTGTGTGTGTGTGTGTGTGTGTGCATGCTGAGAGCAGAGCTGTTCAGGCATAGCTTGCATAGGTTTTTGTGTTGCAAAGGGGAGAGCAGAAGAAGCATGTCTGTAAGGAGCATGTGTCTTGGTGCTTTGTGCATGCTCTTATATATTCTCTAAGTACTATTGTACTATGGGAATTGTCCAACTCTGTGATCGAGCAGGGTTTTTCCCTCTTGGCAAAGTAGTCGTAAAACATTAACCAGCACACATCTAGTTTAAGCAGGAATCTTCTCTTCCAACTTAAACTGAACTCACTGAGGCCAGGCTTAGATAAAGCCCAGCATCTTAGACATGTATCCTTGTATTCCAAACAGGAACTTTATTCTAGACAGTTGGCTTCTGGAAGAAGAGCCATAAATAAGGCTGTCCCACATAAGTTTATTATTGCTCAGTCCTGGGTGTGTGTGAGGATTTTTCTAGAGAGCCCTGGTCTGTGAACATGAGACTGCTGTGGACAAGTCTCCAGCAATCTTGCAAAAGTTGACCTTACCTGGGGGACAGAAAACAAGCAGGGATTACCTGACATAGTGGCATGAAATCACCCAGTTCTCCCCAGACCCTGAACCTGGCACAATGCAGAGGCTTAAGTGAACCAACAGTGCTGTCATAGCAAGTTCAGGTTTCTCCAGCAGCAGGCAGGGGAGCAAATTGTGCATCGTCAATATTGAGGGGCACAGGGGTCATCCAGTACTTTGTAAGGAACAGAGGAGAGCAAGAGACAAGTGGGACAGCATGCCCTAGGGGTATCCCTGGATCCATAGATCTGAAGCTGTGACTAGCAGCAGGGTCTATTCTGGGCACTGGGTAGGGTGAGGCCTTCAGAGGATAGATAGATTCATCCACAAGACAAATCACTCACAAGGCAAAGCCATGTGGCCCTGAGCTCATGCACATATATGGCCCCAAAGCCCATGCTCTGATTTGAATACCAATAGTCTTGTCTAAAACTTGACTGTGTTGTGCTGGAGCTGGAGGGTAACCCCTTAAGAACTGAGTAGATGTTGGCAGGTTCATGCCTTTTTGGAGTGGAGAAATGAGCTCTTGCTCTCCCTAGGTGGAGGCGACTATGGTTAGATGGGGCCACCTCTTCTGTTCCTCTAGCCAATGGTCACTCTTCTTCCATGAAGCACTTACCCAAAGCCAAGTGGCATCACACCAGGTGTCTTTGTTATGATGTCTAGTGCTGTGACGAAACACTATCATCAAGGAAATTGGAAGGAAAGCATTTAGTTGGGGGCTTGCTTACAGTTTTAGAGGGTAGCTTAGTTAGAATTACTATTGCTGTGATGAAACACCATGACCAGACAGCAACTTGGGAACAGAAGGGTTTATTTCACTCACACTTTTATTTAGCAGTTCATCTGCAACAGCATTTGGGGAAGAACTCAAGCAGGGCAGGAACCTGGAGGCAGGAGCTGATGCAGAGGCCATGGGGGGAGCAGTTTACTGGCTTGCCCCTTGTGGCTTGCTCAGCCTGCTTTCTTCTAGAACCCAGGATCACCAGCCCAGGGTAGCATCACCCACATTGGGCTGCAACCTACCACATTAATCACTAATTAAGAAACGCCCTACAGTCTGATTTTATAAAGGCTTTTTTCTCAGTTAAGTTTTCCTTCTTTCAGATGACTATAGCTTGCATCAAGTTGATATAAAACTGGCCAACAGAGAGGGTTAGTCCATGATCATCATAACAGGGAGCAGACAGGCATGGTGGTATAGTACTCTACCTGAGAGCTTTACCTCCTGATCTGCACTCAGCAAGCAGGAAAATAGACACTGGGCCTGGCTTGGGCTTTTGATACTTCAAAGCCCACTTCCAGTGACACACCTCTTCTAACAAGGCCACAAATTCTAATCCATCCCAGACAGTTCCACTAATAGGGGATGAAGCATTCAAATATGAGCCTATGGGGATCATTCCCACTACATTAACCCTAACCCTACTACACCATGTTTGCAGAGATCCTGACCAAACAAACCCCTTTTCTTTGAAAATTTCCCAGACTCAGGGATTTTTGTTACAGCAACAAGAGGTGATCTAGACCAGTAATACTGAGAGGCAGATCCATGGTCGTGGTAGGTAAACGGATTCCTCTCCACCCCATCTCAGTAACTGATCTAGTTACAGGCCAGTCTCAATCACATTTGTGGAAAGAAACACACCTGAGCTCTCATCTCTGGAGCTGGCTTTTCCTGCTGGTCCAGGCCTGTTACCATAGGAACACTGAGCTTTATGGACTCAGTGATGCTCTCCTAGCTCTTCACTGCTGCCACATTATGCTTCTAGGTATTTCATTATTTATTTATTTAATTTAGCTTTTAGACCAGAACTCATGTAGTCCAGGCTGGCAATGAACTCCTCATATAGCCAAAGAGGGCTGTGAACTGCTTTCCTTTTCCTCCCAGGATTTCAAGTGCACCCCACCACGCCCAGTTTCTGGATATTGATGGCAGAGGGACCCACTTTCCTTATCTCTGTAAGGTTAACTTCTGAGATGAGTGTCTAGTCTAGACTGCGGGGTGACTGAGCATTCTTGAGGGTTTAACATGTCCAGCTGGTAAACCAGGCTGAAGATTGGGGGATCCCAGGGCCCTGACCTAGTCCCTATGCAAGCCTATCTGTCACCCTGTAAGGGAAAGGGGCTACTTCTTAGATCCCAACCAGCTGTCTTTGTGCCTGCCTGAAGGAGCTACTGAGAAACAAACACGAGATACACAGAAACACAGCTAAGCAAAGCCAGAGTAGGGCTTCAAGCTGCCTGCAGCCCATCCCACAACATTGAGAGGTCTGGGAATAAGACAGACGGAGAAATATCTTCCTATGCCTTCTGCCTGTTACATAAGAAGTAATCAGCTTGCTCTGTATCTTCTTAATAAATCATAAAAGCAGTTACTGTGGACCGGCTGTTCAGTTGAAGTTCACCCAGGGATCCTGTCCTACACAGGGTCACTCTGTCCTCCAGGGCAGAGATATTTAGAGATGAGAGCTAATTTATACTGGTTAACACAGTTTCAACAGATCTACCGTTATGGACCATAGATTTGTGGGTCCTCCAACCCATAGACATGCTCTTTGAAAAGGCCTTGGGAGCGATTAAGTTAGGTGAGGTCATGAGGGTGGAGCCCCTGCGATGCAAGCAGTTTCCTTCTAAAGTGCAGTTCATCTTCCCATACACAAGGCAGGAGAGGGCCCTCACTGAGGCTCAGCACCGCTGGCTCCTGAGCCTCGGTTTCCAGCTTCCAGAACCAGAACCCAGTGACTGTTCTTTAAGCTGACAGTGGTTTCTTCTACAGCAACTTGGGCAAGTTCAGACAAGAAGCAGGAATCAGTCACTTCCTCAACACACCAGTTTTCATATATAAATGATGACTCTACCTCTCCTGTCCATGCTGGGGTGGACTGAGTCCTGGTGCCCCCAGCTCACTCGTGTGTCACAGGTGTGTCCATTTTTTTTTGTAATATATTACAATGACTTTGTCATGTACAAAGTTCATCCTCAAGAATTCCACAGTCTAGTTACCTAAATAAATAAATAAACCTTACATTTGAAGTAAGTTTAGGGCTCTGTGTTGACCTGTTTTCGTAGCTATTCTAGGACACCTGTAGCCCATGGACCCCAGAGTGGCTTCACCTGGTAAAGCATCAGGTTGGTTCATTTAGTAGATTTTGAGGTAGCCTAGGTAAGACTCCCAAACATGAGAATTCCTGAAGTGGGTGAGGGCAGGCAATCTTGAAGTGACAGCCCAGGTCAGAGGCAGTTTGGTATTCAGACTCCAGGCTAGCCTTCCCTGGGGTTATAGGCCCCAAAGAAACTCAGCTCCAAAAGGGTCCTGAAGGCTTAGACTCCCACCCTTGGTAACTTCTCTGTGTCTCACCTATCCCTAACCTGCTTGCTGTTTCTCACAGGTAAAAGGCCTCAGTCTCATTCCCTCAGTGTGCTTCCAGCTCCTCCAAGAAGTTGCTTTCTGGAACATTCCACACCAGCAAATTAGAAGATCTTCCTTTGGCCTTCCTCCCACCCAGCCCTCTGCCTGACCCTTCCCTCAGGGCTTTGTGTGGCGGGGGCAGGAAGCACCTGGACCTCTGAGAGGTTGAGCAGCTCACTCACAGACCCAGAGGGTTGAGACAACGTGAAACAGCTTCTGTGAGAGGTGTGGCATTTATGCTGACAGCTTCCATAGCATACAGGCCTGCAGCAGAGGTGAGACAAGATCAGAAGATGAGGAAGGACCACAGGGAAGGCAGAGCCTGGACAGCCTGGACAGGCCTAAGGGAAGGCCTGCAAGGCCTTGGAAGGAGGGGTGGACTGGACAACTAAGTGCTTTTGAATGAGGAATCTCCCTGCTCTGTCTTCCTAGGGCCCTGGAAGCACTTCTGTCTGCACTTCCTCATTGGTCAGATAAAGAAAGGGATTGAGCAAGCTTCCTGCTAAACTGGTAGCTACAGGGCCATTCTTTGGGACTCTGGTAGCCAAGCCTTTACTAGTGAAAATGCAGATCCAACAACTAGCTGAAAGTGACTTTCTTTGCTTTTAGTTTCTCTCTTTTAAGAAATGTGTATTTGTGTAGTTGTTTTTGTTGTTATTTATTTGTTTGGGGGAGTTTTGTTTTATTTGTTTTTTAATTCTTTTTTATACGCCCAGCCTTAGCTTGGCTTGGTTTTTGTTTGTTTGTTTTCTCAGCTTTTCTTAAAATAGCCAGTCTGCTTTTTGCTCCTGGTCTTTTCTGTTTCTGTATATCTTTTGTTTATTTTTTATTCTGTGTCTGGCTGGGTGGCTGGGTGGCTGGGTGGCTGGGTGGCTGTGTGGCTGGGTGGCTGATGGCTGGGTGGCTGGGTGGCTGGGTGGCTGGGCGGCTGGGTGGCTGGGCAGCTGGGTGGCTGGGCGGCTGGGTGGCTGGGCCCCATCAGTCTCCTTCTTCTCTTGCTCCTCAATCTCTCTCTGTAGATTTATTCTCTCTGCCTGTCAGCCCCACCCATCTTTTCTCTTGCTTTGCTATTGATCATTCAGCTCTTTATTAGACCATCAGGTGGGCACAGTAACACAGCTTCACAGAGTTAAACAACATAAAAGAATGCAACGCATCTTTGCATCATTAAACAAAGGTCCCACAACATATTGTTTACTTATTTAATTATTAACAGAGTTTTATGTAGCCAAGGCTGGCCTCTTAGTGCTATGTAGCCAGAGGGGACCATGAACTTCTATTTTTCCTGTCTTACCTCTGAAATGCTGTGGATTAAAGGTCTGTATCATACCTGGTTTATGTGGTGCTGGTGATGGGACCCAGGGCTTTGTGCACACTGAGTACACATCCCCAGCTCAGGTTTTTTTTTTTTTTTTTTTTTTTTGTATTTTTTTTTTATAAAGGCGAGTGTTACTCTATAGCCCTAAGTAACCTCAAACCCTCCATCCTTCTGCCTCAGCCTCCTGAGTTCTGAAAGTACAGGTATGACAGTGTTATGGAAGGTTCTGGTTGGAGGGGAGAAGCTTTGGTGGCCAGGACTCCTGCAGGTCTCTCTTCATAAGCCAGGGTGCTTCTGAGCACCAAAGTGACCTCTCCTCGAATGCACTTCATCTTACTAGAGGATCTCAAGGAGGTAGGAGGCCCTCGGCAGTGAGGGCAGCGGCTGCCACCAGGCTCTGTGTTCACTGCTCTCCCTGAAGCTCCGGAGGGCAGAGAGACGAGGCCAGCATGTGGAGACAATGTCTGATCAGCAACTTGAGCAAAACTTAATTGCTTCCCTAAACCTGAGAAATATCAAACGGCATAAATAAATGTGCCTTAAATTATTAATAAAGGCATTTACATCCCGAGTTTGAGGCATAAAAATTAATTTAATTTCTTATGCCAAAATGGTTTGTGAAGCACATGGTTTCAGGATTGGGTGATGCCAAGGGCAGAGAAGGAAAGAAAGATGAGCTGTGCACGGTCTTGGGCATTTTGTACTGAAAATCTCAAAAATAGTAAGACGGGATGGCTGAAAAGAAAGGGAAGGAAAAACCTCTTGTGCAGACCCTAATACCCACTGCTTTGTCGATGAGAAAACAGGGTTAGTTCCCAGTGCCAACCTCATGGACCCTTACTGGGAATGAACTTTAGGACTTTGGCAAGCCCGGGTTTGTGTCAAGGTAGACTTCCTGGCCTTCAAAGGCGGGTGTGATTCAGTTCAGATTGTAGTGAGCACATCTGGGGGACTTGGAAAGTAGGTCCAGATCATCAGCTGGCATCAGCTGGCATCGGGGGAGCAGCTCATAGCCCCATCACCGGCTGGCATTCTCCCCATTGCTTCTTGTCCTCTGGCAAAAGATGATAAAATTCTCCCTGTGTCTCCCTGTATCTCAAGGTGGCCACTTCCTGGTTGGGAATACTGGGTTCAGGCTGTTTCCTCTGAGAATCAGTCTGTTCTGTAAAATAGGTGAGTAAGGCTGGCTTGAGGTCATGTGGGTGTATCAGGTGTTTAGGGACCTGAGCTGATGGTATGTAGGCTTGGTACCAGGAAAGAGGGGAGGAAGAAGAGCTGGCGGGAGACTTCCTCCAGGCCCTGGGCCCTACTGCAGCTTTGAGATGGACCGGCTTGAGAGGTGGACATCCAGGGCTTTGAAGACCATGGGGCCTGAGATGCTGGGAGCTTGAAAATGGCCTGTCATCCAAGGCAAAGAGAAACTGCTTTCTTTTTCTTTCCTCTGCCCTGTAGTAAGATGTTTCTGGCCCCATTGGACTAGAGGTCCAGACTTGCCTGCGGCTGCTCCCTCCCACCAAAATGACTCAGATGCTTTTATTAATTTCATCTTGTTTGGCCTGTGTCTTTGGCACATTGCTAGCTAGCTCTTTCATCTTAATTCAACCCATTTTCATTAATCTGTCTGGCCACGTGGCCCGTGGCTTACCCGTGTTCCTTACATGCTTCTTCTTGGGCAGCTGGATCAGGTATCTCTCTCTCTCTCTTCCACCCTCTTTCTATCTATACCCCAATCTCCCCACCTACCTACAGTGCGACCATGGCTAAAATAGTTCCTTTATTTAAATAATGATATTCATAGCATACAGAAAGACATTCCCACATCACTGCCCAGAAGAGTCTCTCCTCACACTCTGGGCTCTCCTGGAGGGTGGTCTCACAAGAACCATGCAGCTAGGGTTGGACACAGGAGAGGAGAGGCCTAAGGAGAGGAGAGGAAGGACCAAGAGGCATCACATAAGACTGCATCCTAGGCCTCCAGTCTCTGGGGACATGCAGGAAAACCTTGTTCCCCACCCTACTATGGAGTGGATGGATGCAAATAGACTAGACTGCTCTGGTCCTAGGTTAGATGCCTGAGCTGCATCCTGGGAAGGCCAGGGGTAGATGTCAATGCTTGTCAGCTCCCTGCCTAGTACCTTTTATGCCTAGTTTCTGTGACATTATGGATATCTATTGTAGTGGGATTATGTTCTGGTACCTTGTCCCTCCTACTGGTTTAATAAAAAGCTGATTGGCCAGAAGGAAGACAGGAAGTGTGGGCAGGATTACCAGACTAAGAAAACTCTGGGAACAGCAAGAGCAAAGCAGAGAAGCCAGAGGGACACCAGCAGAGATGCCAGCAGACACAGAGCACAAAAGACAACCATGCTGCTCTGAGAAAAGGTACCAAGACACATGACTAAACAGATTAATGGAAATAGACTGAGTTAAGATGAAAGAGCTAGCTAGCAATATGTCTGAGCCATAGGCTAATCAGCATGAAATTAATATAAGCGTCTGTGTGTTTCTGTGGGACTGCCGGTCTGGACCACAGGTCAGACAGGCAAGAAACCTACTATTATAATCCATCCTTTACTTTTCTAGGTCTTCATGGGAGTCAGAAATTCACACTCTAAACTCTGACTCCCAAATGCTCTCGGACCCATCATAAAGAAGACTAAAGTGTCAGCTCTCCAGAAACATCACTTAGCATGTCTCCACATCTTACTTAAGCCCTAAAAACCTTGCAAAGTAGTAGTTCCACTTTATAGCAAGGTAAACTGAGACCCAAAGGAAAATGATGAGTCCCAGATCACATGGCTTCTTAATCATGAGTGGAGATGAAGGCTAGGTCCTTATGACTCAGTCTCTGATGGAGCAGAGGGTCCAGCTGACCTGTGGCTAGTCCCAGAAACATACTTTTTCTCATCTTCGAAAATAATTCTTGAGCTGAAATCCATATAAAATAAGATGAACTAAACTGATAGATTCTCTTGGTATTTAATGTAGTCACAATGTTGTATAACTTCCACCTGCTTTACTATTTTAAAATTATTTATTTGTCCAGCTTGGTTGAGGTATAATTGACAAAACTTGTATCTATTTAAGGTATGAGCATATCTGCACAGTGATGCGAAGGCCATGTTCAGGCTAATTTCTCCATCCCATCATCTCCTTTCATAACAGATTTGAAATCTATGTAATTAACTATGGTCCTTATGTCCCCATTGAGCTTCCAGAACTTAGCATGTAACTGAAAATCTGTGACCTTGACCACCTGTCCATCTCCCTCACCGCAGGTCCCTGGCAATCACTTTATTTCCAAGAGTTTGCCTAAGAGCCCACAGACAGGTAGGACCATGTGGTTCTTTGTCTGTACCCAGTTTATTTTTACAGCCCTCCAGGTCTCTGCCCCTGCCCCATGTGTGTATGTGTGATTTTAATTTTCTCTCTCTTTTTTCTTGCTGATGACTATCAAGGTTGTGTAAGCCACACTGAGATTAGGAATCTCTCATTTCATTTGGCTAGATATTCAGAAGTGAGATTACTCATTTGTATATAAGTTCTATTTATAACTTTTAAAGAAAACTACAAACTATTTTCCATCATCCAGTTCTTCCTATAAACAGCCACAGTTGCTGGCTGGTGTTTTTCAGCTAGCAGTGTGCCATGCACAGCCCTAGAACTGTGTGCTCTGCCTGCCAGTCACTATAAATCCACGTTCTAGAGTCCAGAGTAGTTCAGAGAGTCCAGCCTGTGATCCTTTATTTCAATGAGTAGAAGGCCCAGGACTCCAGCAGTCCCTGCTGACAAATGTAACTTGAGCATCTGTTATACTCTGGAGACACAACACACAACATCACAGAGTTCTATGGGCACCAAAAAGAGCCCACAGAGCCCCTGGTACAGGAGGGGTCTCTCAGGACTCAGTTGGTAGAGTACCTGCCTAGTGTTGGGCCCCAGGAATCATACAAAGTAAGCATGGTGGCACTTGTGAGAGGGAGGCTGGGAGACCAAGTTCAAAGTCATCCTTGGCTACATGATGTGTGGGGCCAGTATGCATTGCACAAAACCCTGTCTCAAAATAAAGGTGACCTCTTAAAAGACATATGTTTCCCTTTCTAGAACCCAGGATTCTATGACCCAAACTGGAATAGGACAGAGATGGGGTGACTGACCACAAGAACAAAGGATGAAAGACCTAAGCTTTTTGGAGGTGTAGGCAGAAACTGGCTCTGCCCTGTCACTGCCCTCAGGCTAGTGCCCATGGCAGGACCTGAGCATAGTCCTCAGTCCTATCCTTGACTTCCTGTCTACCAAAATGTCAGCACCAGCTGGGCCTTTCTCTGATCATTTTCTGTTGTAATTGATTCCCACCAGCACCTATTGTCTCTGCCTTTTGCTGCTCATCCCCAGCTCTCGTGATGATTAGGAAGCAGGGAGTCTGGGTGTTTGTTAGCTGCAGGCTGAACCAATAGTACACTTGTGACCATGGGGATATGACCAAGTTTCTGCATTGGGTACCTACTGCCTGTGTGGTGTCATAGGCCCTACCACGGTGACTATGAGGATTGAGGAGACAAGGACAGTGGCCTCGGAATGGGTTGTCATGGTTCCAGTCATTGCTGCTGGCAAACTCTTATGACCCTATAGCAGCAGCACCCACTCGCTGGGAGAGTATCTTAAAGGAATGAGGGACCTGGGAGATGACCCAGTGGGTGAAGTGTTTGCCACATGCCTTGTTTTTCTTGTTGTTACAGTAAAACACCCTGACAAATGCAATGCAAGGGTAAAGGGCTCATTTCATCTGACAGCTCCAAAGTGATGCAGCTCATCATGCCAGAGAAGCCATGGCAGTGGCAGAGGGAGGCTGCTGTTTTATTGCACCTGACTTCGGGAAACAGAGAATGAACAGAGTGGGGCCAGGATTTAATGTTTCAAGGACCACCTACAGTGACTCCCTCCAGCAAGACTCTACCTCCCAAGGGTTCCATGACCTTCCCAAATAGGACCACCAAATAAGAACCAAGTGTTCAAACACATAGATGTGTGGGGGAATTTCACATTCAAACCATGGCACCATACAATCATAAGGATCTGAGTTCAGGTCTCCAGCTCCTAGGTAAGAGTGGGGTACAGTACTGTTTATTCACAGTCTCAGGAGTAGAGATTGTACCCTGGCCAAAGGAAGGTAAAGAGCGCCTGAGGAAGACGCCTGATGTCAGCTTCTGGAAACTACATGCATGTGCATATACTCACACATCAACAGGTATGCACTGCACACACAAATAGATAAATAGTAAACTAACTAAATAAAGGAAGTGTGAGAATTTATCTCTAATTTATTCTCAGCTACTACCCTCCCTAATTGCCTTTGGAAAAAATCAAACTGTAACACTACCTTTCAGAAAAGTGTCTTAAGAATCAGAGAGAGGGCTCAACAGTTAAAAGCACTGGCTGCTCTTGCAAAGGACCCACATTCCATTCCCAGCAAGCACATGACACTTAACAACCATCCTTAACTCTGGTTTCATGGGATCCATCGCCCTCTTCTGGCCTCCCAGAGTACTGCACACATTGTGCAGACACATGCAGACAAGGCATACACATGGAATGAAAATAAGCATCTTAAAAAAAAAAAAGTGTTGTAAATATAATTTTCATTAGAATTCATTAAGGACTGTGTCTAACCTCAGGCAGAATTTACCATGCTACAGAGGTGGCTGGTTTATCATCAATCTTTAGGTTTTATGACAATCCAGGACCCCTCCTCATAGTTACAGTATGATGTAAATATTTATGTCCATCTTATAGGATGTAGAAAGCAGTCTGGTATTTTACACCACTGTAGCCATTTATCCTGTTGCTTCATTTGTGACACACAGTTGGTCACTGCCTTGATTCAGGTGTCACTGAATCATTTGTGTAGCACACTATTCATACTTGCTATGTGGCCACTTTGGAGAGATGCCTTTCACCTCAGAAATTATTTGTAAAATTATTCTTAGTACAAAAGAGGTGCTCCCAAATGCTAGGTGGGCTTGAATTCATGTTGAAGATGAGACTGAGAAATCATATTTTCTTAGAAACATTTTTAACAGTGCATCATCAGAATTTTCAGAGACTGAGGAATGAGATCAGTCAGTAATGAGTTTGATCCCGGAACCTTCAAGGAACAAGAGCTTCGTGTGGTAATGAGCACTTGCAATCCAAGCCCTGAAGAGGGAGACAGGAGGCTCTCTGGGCTCACTGGCCAGTCAGTCTACCTAATTGCTCAGTAAAATGTCAGTGAGAGATCCTGCATCCAAACAAGGCAACCAGGATGGAGAGTCCCGGAGGAACGGTACCCAAGATTGTCCGCTGGCCTCTATGTGCATGCTCACACATGAATATGTGCACACATGCACACATATGAAGCATGCAAGCTCACATGTATACATATGAAGCATGCAAACCCACACATGTGCTCACACTTGCATGCACACACACTTCACTTGATGGACTGGGCTACTCTCAGCTTCCGCACCATCCTTATGTGTCCCCTAAAACTGCACATGTCCTTTGGTCAGAAGACAAGTGACAGAAAGGACCAGGACCCACTCTCACTGGTTTCCAAAGTCCTCATCCTAGGTTTTGATGCCATGAGCCCAACCCTCAATCCCCTTGTTCTGGGCCCAGTTCTCAGGGAGGCTGTGGGGTCTGGTGGCTGGTCCCTACCTTCCTTAGCTTGTGGCTGTGAGCAAGTCCCCTCATCTTCCTCAGCTGTAAATCAGGGAGTGAATACCTGCTCTGTGTAGTTGTGACATTGTATGAGTAATCTGTCGCCTGCAGAGCCCCGCATGGCTCTTATGCACAGAGCTTAACCATGTGACCAGCAGACAGTCCACGTCTCTCAGAATTCTCATTGTGTCAGACCGGTGTGGTGATTCACATCTTCAAGCTCAGCAGTCAGGACACTGAGACAGGAGGATTGCTGCCTGTGCTACATCTGCCTGGGCTACACGTAGGGTTCCAGACCAGTCTGGGGTCTGGCGTGAGTCCCTGTCTCAAAACAAAATAAAATATAGCAAAAGTAAAACAACAAATCCAGTCTCTTCATGGAAGGTCGAGCTGTAGACATTGTAGAAGTTCACCCTCTCTCCAGTTGCTGGCCTGCTCCTGGAGGATGATGGGAAACTGCTGGAAAGGAGCCTGGCTGGGCTACTGAGTAGTTGCCACCTGGGGTTAGGTGCTCAGCAGCTCTGGGATAGGTCCACAGTAGGAGGGAGAAGACTGCCCTTTTGAAAATCCTTCCCTGGCCTGTCCCCAGGGATGCCTGTCCCAGCCTTTCCCAAATGGACCCCTGGCCAGAAGGGAAGAAGGACTCCATGCTGAACCCTTCACTTTCTCCCAGGCCCAACACAGACCACGTTGGAGGATCCCCACCCTTCCTTTCCATTTTGCTGTGTAGAAGTTCCCAGTGGGCTGTTACTATCTAGAACCCCACAACAGCAGGGAATTGGAGGGAGAAGCCAGGAAATCCAGATTATATAATTGTTTGCTTATGATTCTCTGTATCGTCCTGGGTCTCTGACTGTCTGGCCACACGTATGTATTTATCACACGTACCCACCCCCAGTCTTCTGAGAGGTCCCTTGCACTGAGGCTGGGACGTACCTGCTGCTAAACTTTGACGCACATGGCTAGCCTCATGGCTTCCTCTTCCTTGCCTTCTTCTCCCAGCATTCTACTCTCTCAGAAGCCCAGCACCTCTGCTGCCCCTCGGGCTCCACGGACCCACCCCCAGCCAGAGGACTTGCCCCGCATCCCTTCACTATCTAAGTTCAGAGAGGAGGAAGAGAAAAAAGGAAAGGAGGAAGAGGAGGAGGAGGAAGAAGAGAGAAAGAGACGGAGGAAGGGGCCGTAGAGGGAAAAGGATTGTAGGAAGAGGAGGAAGAAGAGGGGGAGGGGAGAAGAGAGCCGGAAGCTTGGCAAAGCTTGCCTAGTGGGGAGGATTAAGGAGGGGGCCTCCTGGGCCCAGAGCAGAAGTCCCCGATGCGCTGTGGCTGCCTTGTGGTTTCAGCCCGAGGCTCCTGCAAGCACACTGTGGTTGAGCATGATAACCGGCAAGGCAATTCGGAGAATTTCAGAAGGTTTCGTAATAAAAGGAGACAGCACAAAGGCCTGTGATAACAAGATGCTGAGGCTCAGTGCCAAGAAGCTGGGCAGCGGGGACAAGAGGCACGCACCAGGGCAGACGCAGGGAGGGGAGAAAATCCACTCCTTTCTTGGCAAGGGAACCAAGATGGAGGCTTTGGAGGAGAGACAGACAATCAGTGCACATGGAAGGACTCATTTGCTCGTGTTGAGGGGTGAGGCTGTGAGGAGACTAGAAATGAACCAGGCCCATCCCTTCCTGGGCAAGCCAAGTCTACTCGGGGATTTCACACATACCCCAGGCCCAGCCCACTGCCCTCTAGGGTCAGCTTTTCCAGGTCCCAGCAGCTGTTCCTCCACTCTGGCTTCCACCAGTATCACAAGGCAGGTGAGGAGGGCAGCAGCCAGGTGGGTGTCTGGGAGGGATAGTCTGCAGGACCTATGGTGGTACACGAGGCAGACACTCATGGACACTCAGGGCTGAGCGGTCATCTTCACTCAGCAGTACATGGTGGAAGCCTGCCTTGCCAGGGACCATCTTCTCTCTCAGTAGCATCCTTCTTTATGCTCTCCTGGCTGGGCCATCCCTCCAGGTGTTCCAGATGTGCGACAGCCTCAATGCCTCTGCACTGCAGAAGTCCCACTCAGAGCGACTGTCTCCTTACTTTCTGCCTTGCCCTCCCTTGGAGGTTTTTTCCAAAGCACATCTGTGTGTCAAGTCTCTCTGAGCAGATGCCTGGACACTCCAGGCAAGACTCGCCTCCAGCTTCTCCACCAGGCTGACCTTGCAGCCATCTGCTTTGCCACGTCTCCACTGAAACCATGTGCTCTGCCTCCTGCTTCCCACCTAGGTTGTAGGGAGAGGAGCCACATCTTAATTTACCTCATTGCCGCCGAAGTGTAGCTCAGAACCAGATGTTCTGTGGTTGGATGGATGAAGTTAGTGTTTTTACTATGAAGTGAACCCAAAAAGGTTCCTATGCTGAAGGCTTTGTCTTTTTGGACTAATGAGAGCTTTATGGGGTAGGACCTAGTGGAATGAAGAAGGTCACTAGGGGCAAGTCTTTGAGGGGGTGTATGCATTGTCTCTAGCTCTTCCATTGTTTCTCTCTGCTTCCTGGCTGCCATGGGGTAAGCTGCTTTATCATTTCACGCCACCATGGTGCTTTGCCTCATCACAAATGCACAGTGATGGGGCCAAGCAACTAGGAACTGAAATCCCAGAAACTGTGAGCTACAATACAACTTGCCTCCTGTAAATTGTATAACATATTTTCTCAACATGACATAAACCTAACACAGGAAGATGGATAAATCAATGTATAGATGGATACATAACTACCTACCTACCTACCTGATTGAATAAATGGAGAAATGGATAGATGGTTGAATACATGATTGGTTAAATGGCTGAGTAAATAGATGGATATATGAATGGATGGATGGGTGGATGGATGGATGGATGGATGTGTGGTACATGTACACCTGCCTTCCAGTGTGATGGGTAGTATATGTATATAAGTATTATGTATGTATTTATACATATGTAACTGAATATATGCATGTCTGCATGGATGAGACAGATGGACAGATGGGGATGGATAATTTGATACATGTATACCTGCCTTCCATTGTGATGGCTAGTAGATAGATACATACATACATAATTAGATATATGCATGATTGAATGGATGGATGGATGGATGGATGGGATCGAATAAAGGCAGGTTCTGATTAGGTGATGGTCCCAGGACACCTTCAGGTGAAGTAAGCACTCTACAGGCCCACTGCCACAATCCAGGCCTAGTAAAGGAAAGGTTAGAGATAAGGCATGATTCCTGGGCATGTGTGTTCCCTCAGGCTGGAGGTCTGGGGTTTCAATGTCTAACATAAAGCCTTCTGCTTTGCCTTTTGTATGTGATGCCCTGGCAAGGCTTATCCCCCATCCTTACATTTTCAAACCTTGGGTCCTGAACAACTACTTGATTTCTATTAAGTAGTTTGGAACTCAGACCTAGAAAGTGTCATGGGAACCCAATTTTCTCCTAAAAAGTATACAGCCTCTTCCCTTGGCATGCCTGCCCACCACCAGTCTGCTGTACCCAGAGACAGAGGATGGAGAACCTGATTCCAAATCAGACTCCTCTCTCAGGGAATCCCCCTACACTTCCCCCCACTTTAAACCCTCTCACCACCTGCAATCACATCAGTGCTTATCCCCAGGAAGACACCCCCTTCCAGAGGCACAGGCACCTGCCAATCAAAACCGACACCAGCCACAAGCTGGAGCAGATGCAGGGCCAAGGAAGTGACCAGGGGTTGACAGGAACTGGTTTGAAACAGGCCTCGCTGTCTTGGCTCTGTCTGGCTCTGACCCACTGAGGAAGTGAGTGGTTCAACCCTGAGGCATTAGAGCCCCCGTGGGGCGTCTGGAAACTTTACCTTCTCAAGGTGGCATCTATTGCTGAGCAGAGAGAAGTCCCATTGTACAGTCCCCTCTTGGCCCCACACAGGCCCCCAGAGACACAAACAAGTAGAGTCTGACTTGCTGGCCCCTCAGCTAAGGTCTCAGGAGACTTCAACCCTGTTCTTCCCCTTCACATGATAGTTTCTAGAGAACTCAGCTTTTGCTCTGGACTCTCTCAGAGAACCATCGTGCTCCTGGATTGTAGGTCTTCCCTCCTAGATGGTATCATTTTCTCCATCCTTCCTATGCTTCATCCTTGGAGCATCTGTTGTGCCTCAGGAGGAAATATCTACCTCTCATAACTACTGTGTGAATGGATATGGGGTCTCCATCATGGAGAGCACTAGTCTTGAGGTTAGACACCAGGAGTTTTGTGCCTGGGACACGCAAGCTGACCTGAGTGATCTCCAACTCCTCTTGGTACTGTGGGCACAATGGTGGCCATGACCTCCCAGAACCATCCAAAAGACTGCATGGAAGAGTATGTCTATAACACTTAACATGGGCAGACAGGAAGTAATGTCTCCAAGAAAACAGTGGCACAGTGGCTTTTTACACACACACACACGCACACACACACACACACACACACCCTTAGGAACTACTATAGTATACAACCAGAGGGCTGGTGGCTGCACACACACTGAACATACTAAATGCCTTGAGCCATGTACACTTTAAAATGATTCATTGCGTCACACACCAAAAAGTTCAGAAACAAACAAACAAAATTAAGGTTCAGGCTAAGGGGGATGCACCTTCTATAGCTGTCAGAACCAAGCACGGGTACATGGCAGGAGCGAGCCCATGAGGTCCTCGGGTGGGTGGCAAAGCCTGATGGGTGGGGTCAGAGGCTGCACAAAGTCACAGCCATTATGGGCTTTTACCTGTGCATCTGTCATTTTCTGTACTTACATGGAGGAACAGAGCTCATACTGGGAGGTCAGCATAGCAGGCAAGTAAGAGGAACTTCCTCATGATCATGTAGAACATCCCCCGAGAGCAGCCTACTCCTGGAAGGTTGCACTGAACACCGTGCTGTCATCAGCCCATGTCCTGGTAGGCCATTTTAATATGCTGCCACTCTGGCTTGATTCCAATTCATCAACATTTTCGTTTGTGGTGCTGGAGTGAAGCAACCTATGGACATGTGCATGCAACACAAGCCCTCTCATACTGAGCTGCACTCTGGCAAACATTTGTCTTTATGGAACCATCTAAAGATGGCTTTGGACCACACATTTCATCTTCAGTGCCTCAGGATGCATGCATCTGGAGAATGTTCTCCAGTTTGAGCCTGACCACAGTACCCAGGATTCCATCGGCCTCCAGTCCAGGCTCTTATTCTCCTCCCTCCAACGCTTGCTTCATAGGTTGGTGTGCTTGGTTGATTTCTTTGTCTTTTGGTTTTATTGGGATCCTCTGAGTTTCCCCACTTGCTTGTAGATTTAGTGTTTTCTTTAGCTCAAATTGTTTTCACTGTAAGCTTGCTCTTTTGCATGGTCACCTCCTCAGGTTGTGTCTCATAGATTAGTCCATACCTTGGGTTTGCTTGATTATTTTATCTCTGTATCAGTCAGCCCCTACTTTGTCCCTATAAATCATGATCTGTAAGCATTAAGAGAGAAGTGGGGTCTTTTCTTTTAAATAGGATATTACTTATGTAAATTTATTTTGTTTTTAATTAATTCATAATAATTATACATGTTTATAAGAACAGGAGTAATATTTCAATACATGCATACATTAGGTAGATTTTTTTTATTAATTTTTTTAATGTCTTACTTGAATCTCATTTAGAAAATCTTGACTTCTGTTTTGGTTTAAATGTAAAATCCCTCCTCCCCACAGACCCAGCAGAATGTGGTCCCCAGCTGGTGGTGCTGTTTGGGGATGTCATGTAACCTTGAAGTGGTCTGGGCACAGCCTTCTCTCTGCTTTCTGACCTAGCCACCATGTAAGCATCCCTGTCATATGTTCCTCCCTCTTCTCTGCCTGGCCTTCCACAATCCCACAGATACATCACAGAACCCTTGAAACTGTGAACCAAAACACACTCTGGAATCTCATGGTGCAGTGGTAGTGCATCTGATGGGAAGTGTGAAAAGTGTCTAACACTGCTCCTTGCACATTTACTGTTGGTTAATTATCTTTAGAAACATGAGTAGAACTCACAGCTTCTTTGCAGTTTTAAAAAATGGTATGTGTGTATGTATGTGTGTGTATATGTGTATGTGAGTGTGTGTATGTGTGTGTTCCACATGTGTGCATGTGTGTGTATGTGTGTATGTATGTGTGTGTGTGTGTTCCACATGTGTGTAGTGCCCATGGAGACCGGAAGAGGGAGTGGATCTCTGGAGTTGGAGTTTGGGAGCCTCAGGTCCTGTGGAAGAGCAGCAGCACTCACGAGCACCGAGCATCTCAACAGCCCTTGGCAGTTTTCTTTACCCTTAGATTATTTCCCACCACAGATATATAGGCAGGATATTTTCATCCAAGATTATTTGAATAAGGTTTTATTTTTCCTTCTTGCTTTGTGACCAGGATGTCTAGTAATTTATAATTTGCTCTGTGTGTTCCTGTTAGTGCATAACTTGGCATTTTCCTCTTCCCTAATTTTCATTTAATTTGATTAATTTTTTGAACTACATGTAAATCATGTACAAATTATGTATGAATGATTCTGAACACAAAACTGTATTAAAAATCCTGCCTAAAGAAGGTTTATTTCCACAGCAGTGTCTCCTGCCCTGCCACTGTTTATCAGTTTATTCTCTCTGTATTTCTTTAGATACATGTCACTCCTAGGCATGCGTATGCACCATGTGCATAAACAAACCACTTTCCACCTCTTCCTCACAGAAGTTATGTTTAAGGATGTGGGTAGGAGCTGAAGTCTCAGAAGAGAACACAGAGTTTGGTTTTGATGTTTCAAAAATGTTTTTAAATTATTTTTATATGTTTGTTCACGTGTGAGTCCATGAGTGTCGGTACCCATGGAGGCCAGAAGCATAAGACCCCTGGAGCTGGGGTATGTGTGCTCCATGACTGTTCAGCTATCTCTCTGGCTCCTATTTATACTTACTACATGAGACAGGTCTAAAATAGCCCAGGCTAGCCTCAAGCCCCCAGTGCAGCTGATGATGACCTTGAACTCCTGATCCTCCTGCCTTTACCCCTGGGGTGCTGGAATTATATCCACATGCCATCTCATCTGGCTTGAGAAGCAGTTTTAATTTTACATTTATAAATTTTTAAGTGTGTGTGCATGTGCATACACTTCTGTGTGGACGAAGGTCTCCTGCCACAGAGCTAATATGGAAGTCAAAGGGCAACCTTAGGTCATAGGGCAACCTCAGGTCATAGGTCAACCTCAAGTATCAGTCCTCACCTTTCTCTCATCACACAAACTGTTAAATTCTAAACCAAATAAGGAACGAAATATATGAAGCAAAGCAGAAGAGCATTTTAAAAATAATTTCTAACCGCTCAGACCATGTTGTGCAAAGTCCAAAGGCACTGTTCTTACCTTTGCCCTTCACTATGTAAGCAGGAGGAGGCAGCCCCACGCCAGTGAGCTGGCTACTGTCACAGCAGGCCCCAGCCCAAACCAGGGAGAAGGTAATGGTTTTATACCCTTGAGAATTGATTCAGGGGCCAATGTCTGTCCCTGGATGTCGGATAGATGATTGGGACACATCACACAATGTAAACATCAGGCCAGCGGCTGTCACATTGTGTCATTTAGGAAACAATGACAACACATGTCTGCACTTGTTATATAAAATTCTTTCTTTTTCCTTTCTTCCTTCCTTTTTTTCTCAAAACACGGTTTCTCTGTGTAGACCAGGCTGGCCCTCAAACTCACAGAAATCCACCTGCCTCTGCTTCCCAAATGCTGGAACTAGAGTAGTGCTCCACCACCACCCAGCCTCATGTAGTTTGTTTAAATACTTTCATGCTGCAAGGCCAACAATAGACTCACATGATAGAATACTACTGCCCAGCGATCCTAAAAACAAACTGCAGCACACGAACGTGGCAGACTCTCAGAACAAGACGTTGAACAAAAGAAAGCAACATGAAAGAGTTTATCTGTGTGATCTCATTAAAGGAAGTCCAAGAAGAAACATGTCTCATCTCCAGTGACAGAGCTCAGAACTGTGGTTGCCATTGGAGGCTGGAGCTATTGGCTGGAAGTGGGCCCAAGGGAACTCTCAGGAGTAATGAAGATGTTTCCTGTCTTCATTTGGGTGATGGGCCTCCACATTTATCACAACTCTGCAAACTTCAGTGAAGATCTCCGTCTTTGCTTAAGTCACCTCTGTTAAAATGACGAGCGATTAAGAAGAGGTATGTAAAGAATATCCCACAACTAACAAGACAATGATAATAAACATCAGGTAAAATGCGCAGACTGTAAAGGGGCAGCGTGGATGATGAAGCGAAGCTGGCTAACAGATGAAGAAGAACATTCGCCTTCACGTGTCAGCTGAGAAGTGCAGGTGAGAACACCCTCCCTGGCTGGCTGACCAAAGTTGAAAGGATTAGTACTACCAGATATTGGCAAGAAATCAAGAAAGCAATCATTTGCTTGTCCTGCACAGGCAGAGGTTGCTCAAAGGTGACTTGGCAGGTGCTACTGGAGTTGAAAGCACATGACCTCTGATCCAGCACTAGGACTTCTGGAAACAGGAGGGAAAAGGTTATTTTCAAGCACAGCATTCCCATGCTATAAAACAAACCAGGTCTGCCTGTGCCAATGTAATCAGCATGTGGTTAGGCCAACAAGAGCAACACAGGACAATGGAGAGTTTAGTGCAATGTCACACAAAGAAAGAAATCTCAGTGCATTTACACACACATGTAAATATTCAGAGAGCAGACAGGAAAATGTACTTCAAGTGTTGCTATGGTTACTTCTGGGGAGGGGAGTTCAGGTATTTGGTAAAGGAAGAGTTTTTCTATTGCATGGCACATTCTCTGAGTTTTTCAATAATTATATATTCTTGTGTTCTTCGTATATATGTGTATGCATGTGTGTGAGTGCACAGGTGTGCATGCACCGATATGCATATGGAGGCCAAAGGTCAGTGATTGCTCTTCCCCTGTCACTCTCCTCTTCATTTTTTGAGGCAGGGTCTCTCCCCTAACCAGGAGCTCAATGATTCACATAGACTAGCTGACCAGGGAGCCCCAGAGATCCTCCTGTCTCTGCCTGCCTTGCCTTAGGGTTACAGGCACACACTGCCACACCCAGCTTTTTGCATGAATTCTAAGGATACAGATTCTTGTCTGTGTGCATGCAGGGGGAGCACTTTACTGAGTAAGCCATCTCTCCATTCTATTCTCAGGGTGGCTTTTCTAAAGGTTTTGCCTGTCTCTGATGCCAGTTCAGCGTATGCTAAGGAATTCTTGTACAAGTGTCTGCTCAACACCAGGCCAACAGGCAGTCCTGTAGGAAGGACAGAAGAACCCACAGAAACCTGCTGCATGCCCGTCCCTGTTCCTTGGCCTCACAGGGATTAATAGACACTGATCATACCACATGCAGTCCCTAAATGCACAGAAAATTCACATGACTGCCAGATGTGAGTGCTGGCCTGTGTTCTAATGGGCAACAGTGGCAGGGAGTTCTTCATTCTCAACATTAGTCACGTGGGTTTTATTGATACTCAGAACTCAGGAGCCCGGTGTGTTCTGAAGATGAGAGGTGCTGACATTTAATAGGTGTGACTGTGACAAACCTGCACATTATAGATCACTTCTAGCAAGGTGGTGGGGGCAGCTCCTTCAGTCACCCCTATGGTGTTTCTGTAGCCACGTGTTCGGTATTCCTTCTGAACTCAAAGGCTATGAATAGCCATGGGTCAGCCACAGCGATCCACTGCTGCTAAATGTGCTCATGAGAAACTGACAAGGTCAATTTTTTGACACTGAGAGCTCTGGGACTCAGAAATGGTGGATAAGGCCAGACCCCTTAGAAAGCCTGAGCCTGTGAAAGCTACTTTAGATGATGGTGTGGATCTCTAATTCATTCTGCCCTGCTGCGGTAGGTGAGTGCTCAGTGAACAGAGCCTTTGTTAAGGGAACCAAGCGTCAGGGACTAAGCCTGAAAGGTACCAGTTTCCCATCTTTGGACTATCTTCATGGAGATGAAGAATCCCAGAGGCCGGCAGGATGGTTCAGTGGGAAAAGGCACTTGCCGCTAAGTCTGATGAGCTGAGATTAATCCTCAATATGTGCATGGTGAATTGAGAGAACAGACCCCCAAAGTTGTCCTCTGACCCCCATATGTCCACCATGGCATGTGCACACATATTGTGATTTTTTTTTAAAGAAGCCTACTTCTCCAGTTGTTGGCTTTTGTTTCCAATCTCAACACACTTTAAAGAAATGTCACTGGGACAGAGTCCTGCACCCTAGTTATACACTCACATGCACTCAGGATGCATCAGGGGACCGGCAAGGGCAGCCAGCATGAATATTCTAAATCTGCACCTGAGCCTCAGAGCAGCAAGTGCTAAGGAACTGAATTTCCTACCACAGTTCGGTGAGCCTGGGGTTTGCATTCACACCAACCCTGGGTCAAAGCAAGCCATCCAGGTTGGTGGTGCCCCCTGGTGGCTGGGAGAAGCTACTACAAACCCTATCTGGAGAGGAGAAGCTCTAAGTCACCATGACCAAGAGTAGGTACAGACAAGGCTGCCCAACTTCAGCAGAACATTCTGAGCAAACCATTCTTTACTGTGGAGCCGTTCTGTGCCTCATGGGAGACTCAGAGCCTCCCTAGCAGTCTCTCTTCAATCAAAGCACCCCAAAATCCCCTATAGAGAAAAATTGCCACCAGTTGAAAGTCACTGATTGAGATCCTCAATAGCTCGCATGTAACAATAATGGGGCCATATATAGAACAATTATTTATCAAATTATTAAAGAAACAAAAGATGGAATAAGAAAATAGCAAAGGAATAAGAGTCTACCAAAAGCTACAGGCAGAAACTTCAGTTCAATTCAGTTTAGTTCTAAAAATGAAAAATATAATCAGTGGATGCTAGACATGGATAAAGAAGAAATTAGAAAATTAGAAGGCAGCTTTGAAGAAATCACATTATATTTGTCAGGAAAGCAAAGAACAAAAATAGTAATGCAATAGAGAAGTTAAAAGGAAAGGACTCTATAGTAGAATGTGTTCAAAGTACTATCCGAGGCCCACAAAGGAAAGAATAAACTCAATGGCACAGGTTGGTATGTAAAGGGTGATGCAGGAGGTACAGAGGATGTCGGGTGGACCGAAGTGCTCCTTGCTGTGAGTTGGATGTAGAAAAGCAGAAGACTGAGGTATGTAGACTTGGTATTGAGAGTGGATGCCCATCTAATCCAGAGGTCCCTGTAAGGGCTGCCCTGCACAGCCACAGGGGTCACAGAATCCCACAAAACACTTCATCAAGGCAGCAGCTGACTGGAGCATGGCCTTGGGGAACAGCCTCTTTCAATACTGAGCCAAGAGACCTTGATATGAGGCCTGTGATCTACAGAGCAGCCCAGTGGGATCTCAGTGAGTACATGCTGGAAGGCAGTGGTGAACAAGACAGTGTCCTAGGCATGAAGAAATGGACAATGCTCAGTATTGTGTACCAAGGACCAAAGAGAGCTTTGTCAGCCCAGATCAGGGACATTCAAGGGAGCTGTCACAGCCTGATGAGTGGACAAGGAGGCCATGCTAGGAAAGCCCCCCTGAGAAATAAGCATGGGGTTTAGGTATTAAAAACTACAACCTGCAGGCCAAAGCTGGTTTTCTGCCTGTTTTGTAAATAAAGTTTTATTGGAACACAGCCATGCTCATCTTTTCAGCTCATTCACAGAGTCTTTAAATGTAAATGATATAAGACTGTGAAAATAATTTTGAGGGCTGCAAACATTCAATTTAAGTGAGATGTTTCAGAGTGCACAACCACCAGAAACTGACTCAAAGTTGGATGTGTAAGGAATGAATCTGAGGTGATGCTGACAGCACTTGGCTAGGTCATAATGCACAACTTCACTAAGGCCTCAGTGAATATAGAACATACTTATCATACATAGCACATGCGTCTCACCATGCAACACTAAGGAATGCTGTCAGGACGCTTTGGCTCAGCTTTGAGTTCAGCAAGTGTTACTAATGGCAGAGTTTTAACTGTATTTAGCATGCTCTGCTCTTCCACAAGCATGGTGGTTTAATGACAAAAAGGAAAACATTTAGTATTTCCTTACCATCATGGATTATTAGCACGTATCAGATTAGTGTATCTTCAGATTGGATTGTTTTCAAATGTTTGACTTTCCACATTGCTTTTGAGTTGCTGACTTTGGCTACATTTTTTTTTTAAATTAAGTATGTTTTGACTTGGGTGAGGGCAGAACTTGCATATTTCTGAAACAGTCCTGGAGACATTCCTACTAGTTTGTACTATGTTGTTACACCAAGTGACTCCCTCAAATGTAAGCACCAATAGGTGACTATAAAATCAAAATATTGATCAACTCTGAAAAGCAGTGAAGATGGTCTGCATCCTGCATACCAAATATTCTGCCAAGGTTTGGCTCTTTGTGAAACGAACAAGCATGTACATCTCACTAGGAGGCAATTTTATTTTTCATTTATTATTATTTGCCTTTAATAAATGGTCAACTTAGCCTAGCATAAGAGTTGTTCTAAAACTACTTTCCAAGTGTCCTTGTGTATGTGGAGGACCCACATAGATTTCTTGCTAGGAGTTCAGAGCAAAAAAAAATTTGAGAAGATCTAGTTGCTACCCGCCATTGATGCAATTTGTTTATCTGTGAAGAGATTAAAACAGTTCCCTAAGAAGCCACATGTGACATATGTCCTCCAAGACCCAACCACTGAAGTCCTGGCAGGGCCAGGGAGCCAATGGTGACTCCCAGCCAGCAGCCAAGGGCAGAGAAAAAGCCTGTAGTGGCTGAAGAATGTACAAAAGAGAGGGCTTGTCTGGCCAGTGAGTTCCTGCTGCATCCTGTCTGTGATGGCTCATTTTGGCTGTCCACTTTATTGGATCTGGAATCAACTAAGAGTGACACCTCTGGAAGAGCCATGAAAATCTCTGCTGGGTGAATTAACTTTTGAGGAGATCCTCCCAAGAGGTTGCAGCACCTTTCTGCAATGGACCAGGTATAAAGAGGTCTAGAGGAGAACAGAACTGATTTTGCCTGTCTGCTGGGAGTGCATCTGCTCTGCCTCTGCTCTCTGTCCTTTGCTGATGTATGAATCCAGCCTCTTGGGCCTTCCAACATGGACTAAAGACAGCTATCTCCCATGGCTTTAGTCCTATACTGAGACTTCTGAGACATCCAGCTTTGTGGACTGAACAGCTACCAGACCTCCCCAGTAAGCAGACAACCATTGTTGGGCTCCCTAGCCTCTGTTGTGTAAGCCAGTTCAATAAATCCCCTTATGATTCACATTTCTTCTACCTTTATTTTCTCTCTAGAGATCCTTAATACCCCCATCCCCTCACCCATGCGGTTTCCGTTCGTTCTCATCGCCAAGAAGCTGGGACTTGTCCCATTTCAGAAATAAGAAAGATGGATCCAGAGAGGCTGGCTCTCACAAGGTTGCCAGTTTTTCAAGGAAGAGCTGCGATTTCATTTCAAGTCAGGCAAACTCCAAAGTCACTGTTCTTACCTTTGCCCTTAACTATTTAAGTAAGAGGGGACAGCCCCAAGCCAGTGAGCTGGCTACTGTGTCACGGCAGGCCCTGGCCCAAACCAGGGAGAAGGTAACGGTTTTACACCCCTGAGAATTGGTCCAGGGACCAATGCTGATCTGAAGGCACCGTCTCTGGTCCCAGGCTCCTTCATCCTTTTCTCCCAACTGTGGGTTTACATTGTCTCCCTCCTTTGTGTCTCCAGAGCCAGTGGTTCTGCCAAGAATACTATCATGCCATCTCCCTGCAACCTCATCTCTTCACCAGGCGCTCAAGGCAGTTGGGCGATACCATCTCCGCATTTGAGATAAAAACACAGGGCTTGGCAGCCTATGGGTACCACCCACACCACAAGAGATGACCCAGTTGATTTGCAGTGACATTGCAACACAGTTCTTTGCTCTGGCCCCAGCAAGACCCCAGGCTCCAACAGAGCTTCTTTCCACCCCCAGTCAGGCTTCTGGACCACATGTGACTCATCATGGTTCCTTCCTGATAGCCAGCATAAGGGCTTCACCCAGGAAACCCAAACTACCACACCTTCTCCTTGTAATCCCCAGAGGCCCAGTGTGTCTATGAGGAACTGTAAGCACTGTCTCTGGGCTGAGAAGCCTGGAGTAAGAGGTCAGAAAAGGGGTGATGTCTGCCTGTGGCTTGGGCTCTCCACAGTGAGGGACTTGGTGTGATCTACCTGGCAGATCCCACGGAAGGGATTTTTCCTCACCAGCTCCCTACACATCAGAAAACTACCAGAGAGGTTCAGGCCATGGTGTTTCTGGTAACAACCTGTCAATGCAAGTAAGCCTCTCCCAGGAAGAAAAAGAGGTCTGTGGCCCTGAAGCCCGTATTCTACAACAGGGTACAATACTGTCCTGCTCTCCTGCCTCAGGAAACAGCCAGCTCCACAGGACACACAGAGATCTCTGGGGTCAGCTGCCCGGATGCTGAGGGAAAAATGGGGGACACATACCAGTGTTATCCAGCCTTCAAGTATCTGTCACAGCCCCACTTGGTGTGGCCACAATGTTTACTGTCCTGGGAATCTAGAGGGTATGACATATGTACGATTTTGTGAACATCTGCCTTGTGTCAAGGTCCTGAACACAGCATAGGAGGACATTAATGGAAGTATGGTCCTGGTTCTTCGTGAATCCCAGATCAGCTAATCTGTATATTTGCCCATTGAGAACACGAAATTAAACATCATCAACCATTCCATGTAGTTACTGTGTATGTAGGGACTCTTTAGACAGGGTGTCTCTCTGAATCTAAAGCTAAGGGTGGCAACCAGCAAGCTCCAGCCATCCTTCTGACCCTGCCTCCTGCATTGTTGTCATGGAGACCTCTCCAGTTTTGTACAGGGGGTTCCCTCTTGAGACACTTTGCTGGGGTTGCAGATCTGCATAAGAGGTCACATCTAAGTGCATATGTGGGGGGTGGATTCGAACTCAAGCCCTCACGCTCAGTTTGTGCTTTTACTGGCTGAGCCTCCTCTAACCTCTCTTTATAAGGATTAAAGGAGTTCATTTCTATTTCTATAAAGCACTTGAATAATTAATGCGTGAACACACTAGGATTGAGATAGGGTGAATAAGTCATCTGAAAAATATTGAACTCTTTTATTGGTGTGAAAAATTGAAGCTCTTAGGACAGCGACCTGCCTAAGGTCACAGTTGGAAGATGGCAGCAGGACTGACACTTTTGGCTGATGTTAGTTCCCCTGTTCTAGGAGTTCACAAGGATTAGACAGAAAACTTGGCGTCCTTGAGCCTGAGGGAGGAAAGGAGTGAGAGAGAAGGAAGTCCTAGGCCAGAAAAGAGGCCCAACCTTGAATGTCAGCAATGGCAGCAAATGATTAAGGATGATGAGGAGAGAGCAAACCAGCCCTCAGCCTCTTCCTGGGCTCAGGGCCGATGGGCAATCAAAGAACCCTGACAGCAGATAAATACAAAGACCCTTGTTCACACCAGGACAGACTCATGGCCAGGATCGGTGACACCTAAGTGTAGTAATGTGCCTTAGCTAACTCCCAGCACAAAGTGGGCCCAGCCTCCTCCCCGATGGCTCCCTAGCCAGCTTCCAGCTCAGGTGATGAGACCCTGTTTCTTGGCCCTTGTAAAGGCTCAAGTCAGGCATGTACAGAATTGAGACCAGACGGTTCCAGGCTCTGAAGTATAGATCTGTCGCCAGGGCAGGGCTGAGGGTGAGTCCATCTCTGGGGAGCTCTGCTCAGCATTGTATTCTCATGTTCTTGCTCAAGCCGGACTCCAGCTCAGATAGTCAGACACCATGACAGGATTCTACTGAACATCCCTCAGTGCCCCACTGCCTGATCAAGAAATGTGCACATTGAACATCCCTGAAGAGAACAGCTCCTGGTGTCTCTGTGTTCTGGGGACCAATGCACAGAAACCCTGACTGCCCATGGAGGCAGTATGCTCAGCAACTGAGATCCACAGCTTTCAAATGCATGAAGCCCCAGCCACTGATTCTGTTGTTGTTTAGAAATATAAACTTTTTGTGTGGGGTTGCTGTGGGATAATGCTCTTGTACACTGTAAAGATTCGCTACTAATATTGGTTTAATTAAATGCTGATTGGCCAGTAGCTAGGCAGGAAGTATAGGCAGGACAATTAGACTAGGAGAATTCTGGGAAGAGGAAAGGCAGAGAAGCTGACCCCGGACAGATGCAGAGGTGGCAAGATGAGAATGCTGCAATGAGAAAAAGTACCAAGCCACATGGCTAAATATAGATAAGATTTATGAGTTAATTTAAGTATAAGAGCTAGATAGTAATAAGCCTGAACTACTGGCCCAGCGGTTACTATAATATTAAGCCTCTGAGCGATTATTCATAAGCAGCTGTGGGACCAGCCAGGTGCAACAGAAAAACTTCCAGCTACAGGTGGTGTGTGTGTGTGTGTGTGTGTGTGTGTGTGTGTGTGTATGTCTGTGTCTGTGCATGTGTGTATGTGTGTGTGTATGTGTGTGTGTCTGTGTGTCTGTGCATGTGTGTATGTGTGTGTGTATGTCTCTGTGTGTGTGTCTGTGCATGTGTGTATGTGTGTGTGTCTGTGTGTGTTTGTAGGCATGTACGTGAAAGGCATTCATGTGAATATCAGAGGGAAACTTCCAGGAGTCTGCACTCTCCTTCCACCACAGGATCTGAGACTTGAATTCAGGCCCTCATACTTTCACAGCAAGCAGCTTTACTGGCTGAGCCATCTCCTTGGCACTGATTTTGTTGCAGAGAACAGAACCTTCATGCCCAGGTGCCCTCTGCCTAACGACTACGCTGATGCATGCTTAAGTTAAGAAAGAAAGAAAGAAAACTAAAACCAAACAAACAAACAAAACCACAGCAGGCAGGGATAAGAGGAAAATGAGGAGACAGGGTGGGAAATGGGGACCCCTAGAATCCAGCACTTTCCCACCAAAATCTTTCTTGCTTCTGGGGTTTCTGAGCTTAGCCACTATAGCCCAGCAAGCTGGGCTGCCTCAAAAATCCATTTTGTTCTAAGGCCCAAGGCACATCCGACAGACATGGCTGGATAGGTGGGTGGGTTGGGAGGGGTAAGCTCCTACTGTCTTCTAGAATCATCTTTGGATTCCATAATTGTTGGCTCTGAAAATGTCAGAGGCTCAGAGAGGCAGAGAAGCAGCTGTTTGGATGACAGGCAGACAGCAATGAAGAGAGCCAAGGCCTTCATTACTCTGGGGACCAGAGCCCTCAGGAAGAGACAGTTTAATGAAAAGGTGCTGTCAGGAACTAATCATGTGGAGGGCAGCTCAGGCAGGGATGCTCTCTTTCGGTCCCCTCCCTTCCTCCTCAGTCAGGAGCTCCTGGGCAGCCCAGCATTTCCGTGACCTGGGGGCCTGAGGATCAGCCCTCCTAGGCTGGTCTCATAGAAGGTGCCACTGCACAGGCTGCCTCCTGAGGCTCTTCTGCTGGCTGCTTGGTTGTCCCACCATATCCAATCTGTTCCTTTTGGTCTGTTCACCCTTCTCAGCAGGATGGAGGCTATGGCTCTGAGAAAACAATGAACTCACATGCACTTTTAAAAAAAATAAAAAACCTTATTCTTACATCTACTTATCTGTTTGAAGGAGGATGTTACATGCATGCAATGGCAGATTTATGAAGATGAGACAGAAACCTGAGGAATTCGATTCTTTTCTTCCCCCACAGGGTCCTGGGTATGCAGCTCAAGCCGTCAGGCTTGGTAGCAAGTCTCACTACCTGCAGAGTCATCTCCCCAGCCAGTCCTAGGTGTGTTTTCTATACTATAATGTTTGACCAAGGCAGTCTGACTGAGAAGAGGGGGTTATTATCTTCATAGAGTATTTCCTTGGACAAGTAACTTCAAATTTACCTTTCAAAGCAATCTGTGCTCTAGATGTTCTTAGGATTCTGGCAGACGAGGATCTGAACCAGCAGTGAAGGGTTAGAGACTGCATACCCGTCTAGTCCGGCCTTCCTAAACATGGCGCTCTGAAGCCAGGAAGGTCTCTGAAGGCTGCTCACCTGCCTCCTGATCTCTCAGCCTCATCTTAAGCCCTCAAGTGTCACCCAGCACTTACCCAGACTCAGCAAGGATGGGCCCTCTGCAGCCTCTCTATTTACCTTTGATCTGAGCCAGGAATCACTGCCATCTACAGGCTCAAGCACAGTGCAATCCAGGAGGGTCTGGGGCAAAGCTCAGCACTCATGGGAGCTCAGCTAGAGCAAAGGCCTGGGAACCAACCGTAGGGTGCTGGAGAATCTACAGCCGAGCTGTGTTGTAATGGTGATGTTGGTCCCACAAGACAGAAAGGTGTACACAGAGGTGCACTGGCATGGTGGGAGGCACTGAAGGGCTCTGACAGGGTTCACACCATCTCAAACAAGCCCTTTCCTGGGACAGTCTGACCAATGTCTCTGAGAGAATACATTGTGTGCTTTATGGGCCTGTCTTTCCCAGAGAGCTCACACCTTTCCTGGTAGAGGCTTACCCCACTGGAGGAACTCTAGGAGACTGTGAAGGGTCTCTGGGCTGGAGATGGTGAAGGACTCTGTCCTGCAAGGAATAAGTCCAATCAACACAGATGGGTGAAGAACAGAGAGAGCCATGTGACAGACGGGCTTAAATGCTACAGCAGGAGTCAGAGATGCTGAGCTGGGCTCGGACCCTCTAGCAACCAGGTCCAGCTGGGGACACAGGGCGAGTTCACAGTTCTGCTTCTGCTTCTACATTTGCCACTAGCATGCTGAGCCAGCTCTGGTCATCTCCTTTAAGGGCCCCAAAGCCAGATTTATGTGGAAGGAGGAAGAGGCAGAGGGACAGGAAGTTACCATGGGCTCTGCTCATAGTAAGAGATGGGTGCTGTGTGAGCTGCTCTGCACTCTTCACCTTCAATTCCCAGGGCAGCCAGGGCTGAGCCCCGGTATATAAAGGAGGAAGTGGCTGCAATGTCACACAGCTAGATAACTGGATAACTGGAGAACAGAGTAATGTGAACAATGGCAGTGACACCACTGAGCTGGGGGGCTGGAGAGAGGGCAGAGTCAACAAGGTGCTTGCTTTGCAAGAAAAGGACCTGAATTCAATCCTTAGGACGCATAATTTTTTTTTTTTTTTAAAGAAAGAACCTGTGGTGATGCCCCCGCTGGTAGGAGCATGTGATGGCACACAGACAATAACCTGTGAAGCTGGAGCCCAGTGTGGACAGAGAGAGGTGACTTTTGAAAAGCTATTCTATACCACACAAATGACATGGCCCACATGCTCCTGCGCGCGCACACACACACACACACACACACACACCACATACACCACTACCATTCCTCCTCCACCACCACTATCCTAAACACAATTTAAGAAATAGAAAGCAAGGGGAAGGTTGTCAAGATAACCAGGAAAGGTGGTTGTCAGGAAGACTGACACTGAGTTCAGTCCCCAGAACCCACATGACGGAAAGAGAAAACTGAGTTCCATAGGTAGTCCCTGACTCCCACACTTACACAGTGGCGTGCGCACACACACGCACGCACACGCACATACACACACACACACACACACACACACACACACACACACACACACACACAAACGAAGTGAATAAGTTTGTTCTGTTTTGTTTTTAAGCCAGAGGTGGTAGGGATGTGTTTTTAATCTCAGTATGGGAAGATGGAAGCAGGCAGGGGGTCAGGGCTCAGGTCAGCCTAATGGGCAGGGCAGGCTCTGGGGCAGTGAGACTGACTCAAAAGGGAGCAGAACTGTACCTGAGGAGTGACCCCGGAGGGTGTTTTCTGGCCTCTGCATATAATGCGCACGGCGCGTGCGCACACACACACACACACACACACACACACACACACACGGGCACACACGGTCACACACACGGGCACACACACGGGCACACACACACAGGCACACATACAATTTTAAACTTCACAGAAACCATTACAGTGGCATTATTGTGCTCACTTTACATATAGGGAAACAGGCCTGAGACCTGCAATGCCCACCCATTGTCACATCTTCACGTCACAGAATGGTGATGAGAACCATGACATTCTGGAGCAGAAATGCTTCCCCTCACCTGGAATGGCCCCCTATAGAAGGAAGATTTCATTGCTGGGTTTTGGCCTCATGATTGTCAGGAGGAGTGACCACAAGCCCACAGCTTTGATAGCACCGGGTCTGTCATCTGCATCCCTGTGTTACTGAGCCGGCCAGCCTTATCTGCAGAGATCAGTGGACGGTTAGCCTCTGCCCATGAGCAGAAGGGTCATGAGTTGGTTAGGATAGCTTTATGTTCTCTGCATCCTCATAGAGCTTCAGAGGTTTGGAGGGCAGCTGGGAGGGATTCTGGACATTTGCATGGGTCAGGGGTGAGGGCTAGGTTATCATCAAGTGTGGAATGAGTATTGAGCAAGGTAAACAGACAGAAGATAAAGGTTTAGATACAAGAAGAAGTGGAAAGAAGGTAGGGCAGATGATGGGTTGGCAAAGCACTTGCAAGCCCAGGAACATGAGCCCCATCCCTAAACCTCACGTGAAAAGTGCTGGGCATGATTCCTGCTTTGGGTAAGCAGAGACAGTGAGTGAGGCAGCCAGCCTAGCTACTCGGATAACCCTGGCTAGTGGGAGATCTCAAAAAGTGAGGTGGTCAGTGCCTGAGAAACAACACCAGAGCTTTCCTCTAGTTTCCATGAGTTCATGAACAGAGAGAGAGAGAGAGAGAGGAAGAAGAAGAGGAGGAGGAATAGAAAAATGTGAACATACACAGAGAAGCAAAGTGTGTGTGGGAGGGATGAGTTGAAAACTAGGAGTGGGTCACTATCCCTACTGACACTCTTACCTGAAGGTCAAAGCAGCCTGTGACCCTCGTCCACTGTGCACCCTGGAGTACTGCTGCCTCTGAAAAACACGGTCATTTCTACCATGCAGGACAGGCCCAATTGCCTGGCACCTTAGTGCCCAATAGAAATGAGTTGGGGCTGGGGACTGGCCTATCACACAGGCCCAGGGCCCTCTGCTCTTAGAGGTGAGTCAAAGACAATAAAGGGGTCACTAGAGGCTGGTGGGCAAAGAACATCTCCCCCCATTATTCACACAGCCTGGGGACACAGTGTGCCTGTCACCCTAAACCCCTACCCCTCCAGATCCTGATCAACCTGCACATACTGTCTCCTCCCAAAAGAAGATCTGGGACTTGGGCCAAAGTGAAAGTCCCATGTGGTTCTAAATAACTCCAGGATGGTCCTGCCTCCTAGGGCTCAGGATGTAGCAGTGATAGGAGTACATGGGGCAATTCACTGATTCAGAGTGAGGTGGAGACGCTGTAGGGATCTGGGAGCAGAGGAAACCAAGCCATGCTGGGGACCAGGTGATCTAAGGGGTTAGTCCAGTGCACAGGGCATCCCTCAGGGTGGAACAGAGTGTTAGCCAGAGGCAGGACAAAGGCAGTTCTGTGTCCAAATCCCCCAACCCCATCCCCCAGTCCTTCAACCAAGCTTTCAGAGTTCAGTCCTAATAGCAAGAAGCTAACACAGAGGGTACTTGGGTGCCAGAGCGGCCTTTAGCTCAAGTTCAGGGCCAGAGCTGGTGCTGAGCTGCCCCTGCTGACTAGTGGACTGCTCTACATTCTCAGGGTCCATTGCTCATCCATCTAGGTCTCACTCAGGGCCACACAGTAGAGAGGCCAAGCCTCAGGATCCTTGCACATAGGCTGACCCCATTCACCATCCTTTACAATCAGGGAGCATGCTGGAGGGAATCTGTCTGGCCTTCTTTTGGGATTCCTCACAGACATCAAAATGGTGAAGCAGGAAAACTATGATATGTCTAGTGTCAGAACCCAACATCCACAGCTGATTGCCCAGAGGGTATATCAATAAAGTGTATTCTCTCAGCATCTGCAAGTGAAGCCTGGGGTTCCTGTTTGTGTGTCTGCACATGTCCCCTAGAGGGGTGACAAGCTGTGTTCCAAGTGTGGAGGGGAGAGGTGGTTAAGGATTCCACATTACCAGTGAGTTCAGAGGGAGTCACACCATGCAAGACACCAAGCTTAGGAAACTGCTTGTCACTGGAATAATGGCTTTGCTGGAGTCCTAGTAACAGAGTAGAAAGAAGCTTCAGATTCATGTCCAATTTCCCAAGATTCTCAAGAATTTGGCCCTGAAATTCCATCTTGTTCAACATTCCTTCCAGGTCAGGGCACAGGGCTAGCCGCTGCCAGATGCAAGGCCCAGTTCTGGCCAGAGAACTCTCATACTGCCTCAGCATCCATGCCCCCATCTCATCTCCTCCCTGACTCTTCTCTCCAGTTCTCTGCGGACTCTAGGCACCAGGGTATAGGAGGAAACTGAGAAGAAAAGAATCCAGAGGTTCATTTCTTTTACTAGTTCGCTGTGTAACTCCAGGTAAATTCCCTAACCTCTCTGGTCCTTATTTCCTTTGTCTGTAAAAGGAAGCTCCTGTTATTGCTTTTACAGCAGTGGTTCTCAGCCTCTTTGTGACCTCTTTGGGGCTGAATGACCCTTTCACAGGGATCACTTAAGGTCATGGGGAAACACAGGTATTTATATTATAATCCATAACAGTAGCAAAATTATAGTTATGAATTAGCAATGAAAATAATTTTATGGTTGGAAGTCATCACAACATGAGGCACTGTGTTATAGAGTCACAGCATTAGAAGGCTGAGACCCACTGTTTTATGGGGGTGTATGTCTGGCACAGGGCAATGTTCAGACAGTGCTGAACATCATGGTAACTGGCCCCCAGCAGAGCTCAGCAAACTTTGGCTGCATTTATAAACTGTTATAAACTACTTGGCAGTGGCATAAGACACTCCACAAATAAGTGCCACACAAGTGTAAATAATTATTAATTATTATGACGAGTAATCACGGTTATTGTCGATGATAAACGTGAGAAAAGCTACCCAAACACCAGCCTCCCTGCTCAATCTGTCTGCAGACAGACATCACTCTTCAACCATGGATATTCATTCTGGGGCCAGAAAAGAAAGCTAGTCACAGCAGACAGACAGGGGCCATTGCTCCTGCATCCCCCCTCCCCAAGCAGCACCGCCCAGAGAGGTGATCCTCAAACAAAGTCATCCCTTCTGGGTGTTCATGGTCAGTGTCTATTCTATATCACTCTTTTGCCTCTGGGATGTAGCACATTTTGGATACTAGCTGAACAAGAGCATCCCTTGGTGTCTGTGGTGCAAGAAAGCCAACCTGAGTTTGGAGTGACCTGAAAGTATTTGGTCCTGCCCCTAGATCTGCTTCTGGAATGAAGGCAGCTGAGAAGAAAGAATATCTACTGAGTCTGCAACTATTTTTACTATATATTTTTATCTAGTTTATTGTGTGTTTTGCCTGTATGTATGTATGCATGTCAACTAGTGCCTGCAGGTAAAAAGAAGGGCATCCAATACCCTGAAACTCAAGTTACAGATGGCTGTGAGCTACCATATGGGTGCTTGGAATAAAACCAAGGTCTTCTACAAGAGCAACAAATGTTCTTAACCACTGAGTCACCCAGCTCTCATGTCTACAACTCTTACCAAAGGCAGAACAAGCTCCCCACACCCAACCCAAGCTCAGCACCCAGCATTAAAAGTGCTCATTTCAGCAGGCATGGTAGTGCATACCTTTAATTCTAGCACTCAGGAGGGAGAGGCAGGTAGATCTCTGAGTTCAAGGCCAGCCTGGTCAGCAGAATAAATTCCACCTCCCCAGCCCAAGACTGCTCCACAGCCCTTCCCACAGGCCTACTCAGAGGAAAGCTCTTGCAGTGTTTCCCCTCACTTTATCTGTCTGGTGCTTCTGCATATGGCTCCAGGAGGCAAGATATGACATGATTGGCATGCCCCTGCTCTGGGAATTAGCAGTGTCCAAAGAGTTCCTCCATGGCAGTCATCTTGCCTTCTGATCACCAAACACAAAAAGTTATATAACCTGTGTCCTGAGAAAAGAAAGAGGAATAAAAGAAGATACAGGAGGGAAGGAAGGAGGAGGAGGAGAAGAAGGAGGAAGGGGAGGGAGGGGTAGATGGGTGAATATGGGCCTGAAGTTTCCATAGGGATCATCTAACCTATGACTGCCTCCTGCTTTGAAGTTTTCCTGAAATATTCTGGATGTGTTTACAAGAGTGCCTCTTCCCAGGGCCACTGTTGGCAATTAACACAGCATGCTTCCAGCATCTGTGGGGGCAGAATGACTGGATGAGAATTCTAAACTGCCACTCATGACGGTGGATCAGGAATAACTGACCTAACCTCTCTGTGACATCTTTCCTGAAGGGAGACTGTGTGTATGTGTGTGTGTGTGGGGGGGTGAGTTTATGTCTATGTGTGTGCGCGTGCAAAAGTGTGATTGTATGGACAGTGCGAGTGTATGTGCATGTCTTCATCCAGTCTCTGATGCTACAGTGAGATTCTGTGTACCTAGCATGGATCCTATGCAGAGTACCCCCTTTGCTACACACAGTGAGCATCATGACCTACCATGTCCTGAGTCCTGAACCCTGAGTGTCATCTGGTAGAAGTATGGTGCTAATTGTCCCAAGGGTCTTCCTCATCCAGAAGCCCTGTCTGGGTGTTTTGGGACTCTTGGTCACTTCAACCTGTGTGTTCTCAGCCCAGGGTTCAGAGTCTCCCACATGTGTGCCTGGATTTTCACAGCCTGGGCTCTGGTATGATGCTGACCCTTCCTGCTGAGCAGCTATTTCCCCCTGCTGATTCTCACATGAGAAGGGACAACCCTGCCACTGGAATGGCCTTCCAGGCTCTTCATCTCCCCCGACACCATCACTCAGGGAAACACAGCTAATTTTAAAATGGCTGCTCTTGTGATGGACGAGATTAATGGATCTTGAAGAGAAGCCAGTGTACCAACTGCTCCTGCAGCCATGATGAAAGCTAATAATGTAGAAAATTCTGCCAATTCCTTTAATTCATGAATATTTAAGCCTGTGAAAAATCTGTCAGATTATATCATTTTTTCCTGGTGATTTTCCGCCTAAGTACATTCATGGCGGCCTGCCAGGTGCTCAAGAAACTTCAGTGGGAGGAAAATCATTCTTGTTGTTGTTGGTTCTGAGGGCCGACATCTTACCTTCTCTTTACTGGATTTATCCCCCATCTCTGGGCAGGAATCGGGTCCACTGAGATTGTCAGCGACAGCCTCAGCATTTGTATCTCAGCAGGCTTGGATTCTTCTTCTAAGCAAAGGCTGGCAGAGCCTTTCAAGATCATAGCTCATGGTTTTCAATTTGTGTTCTGTGCTATCCATAAAAATAGGTGCCAGGGCCCCGGGCTCTCAGGGAGGTGTGTGGGCTGGAAAGGCAGGTGGGTGGGGTTGTGGGATTGACAGCTCATTCTATCAAATAGTCAGCTCTGGGCATCAGGGTGCCACGTCAGTCTTCCCTAGAAAGACTGCATGCATGTGTGACCCTGGCTGAAAACCTTGTCCCTCATATCTCAAAGTGATGACAGAAAGGATATCACTTCGGGACAATTCATTTTCCCACCTCGCAGGACCTGAGCTGTGACCGCTCCGGTCCCATGTTGTCCCCTCCCAGCACTCCAATCGCGCCAGCCTCACTCTTTCTAGCACATTCTAGCAGCCCAGTGTCACATGTCTGAGGCAAGCAGGAAATGAAGCTCAGAATGATGGAAGCTCCTAGCCACCAAGAAAGCCCTTTCAGGAGCCATTGGAAGACCAGAGAGACAATGAGCCGGTTTAGCCGCTTGGGGGCTGGGGAGAGGGTGGGCGGTAAGGAGGGAGGTTGGCCAACTTCAGAGATGATTATCATTCGGGAGTTTGTTGGCTGGAGGAAGGAGGGAGCTGCTTTTTATAGGATCCAGTTCCGAATTCTCTCCAGTTAGTCTCCAAAAGCAAGCCGGCTCTTCAGTGAGCTGGCAGGAGGGCTGGGCAAGCGGGCAAGGTTCTGGCGGCCATGGCCCAGGTTCAAGGCTTGCTCCAGCTGGTCACGTCCTCACCAGGGCAGCTGGCCTGTCTGTCCACAACTCTATGCCAGGATCCCAGGTCAGTCTTCATCTCTCAGGGGCCTGAGCCCATCCAAAATCAACAAGTTTTTTATGCTCCTCCTTCGGAGGCTGTGTAATTACAGCAAACACGTATTGGCGGCACACAGCCATGCTGAGGCGATTGTTGAAGTATCTCAAATGCACTTGGCATTGGGTCTTGGAGAGCAACACGAAGAACCAGGGCTCCAGTTGGCTCATGCTGGCCAGAAAACAAGTGATTTCAGAAGTCGTGAGTGGCATGCTGGCTGGGCAAGGACAGCATGGCAGTCTTCAGCTATTTTCTTGATAATGGGTTGCATCTTGCCACCAAGCTACCCAATGGATTAATAAGGCAGGACTTTACAAATAAATAGGATAGGCCCTCTGTGCTGAAACCCAGCGAACATGTCAGGCTGCCAACAAAACAGGCCCCTGCTGCTTCACCGGGTGGTTTCATTTTTTCCTCTTTTTGTTTTCTTGTTTGAAAGCGAAACCATATACCAGTCCCCTCAAGTAGCTCTGTTACCAAGGGCAGCTGGAAGAGGGGGGGGGTTAGGTGAGACCCAGCCACATTGTCTCTCTGAAAACCCATGCTCTAGACACTGCGCTCTAACAAGGGGATGCCCTCAGTTGAAGCAAGGCCCTGTAGAAAGGGTAACCAAGAACTGGTGATGGCTAACTGCTGCATAATGGGGACTTAGATGCTCACTTAGGTTTGGCTTGCTGCAGGTTTGGATAGCTCTGTAAGGGAACAGCTTGGTCTTGGGGCTGGACCTGCTCTGTCTGATTTCAGTGCTTATTCTCCCGATACTGACCTTATTCCATGCCTTGGCATTCTGTGACTATCTAGGGGTCTTAAAGTGACTTGGGATTTGGAGGAAGGTGATTAAATCCAATGTGCCTGCCCATCCCTATCATCCCCGTCATCACCAGGGATGGCATTTAAGCTTGGGAGGTGAGCAGCTGAAGAAGGATTAGACTATTGCGCATCTTGATAAACTGTGGTTAATGCTCACAAGGGGCTAAATGAGCATAGTGGAGGGATCTGCCTGGCCTGAGAGAGGCCTAAGAGATCTAAGGGATGATAAAAATTAGTGGGCAGAGGAGATGGTAGTAGCAATGGTCCTGAGAGCAATAAGGAGGAATGCTGGGAGCTGCCAGGCTGGGAAGCCTGTAGTACTCAGTTGAGGTAGTTCTTTCAGTGGGGAACCTGGTGGGGACCTTAAAAACCAAAGATTATTAGGGAATGCTTACCTCAGAAAGGAACTGCCAAGGCAGAGTTAGGGCTTTGTTTCCAAAGGCTCCCCTTGGTTGATCTGTGAAATGTGAGCAAGACTGACAGAATTCCAGTAGCTCCGAGTCAGAGGTCCCCTAATAAAACATGTTGCTGAGGGCAATCACCTCATGCTACCTCAAGGATACTCTGAGGGGCCTGTTGGTGGCTTGGGTAGTCTCAAGATTGGGGATGTGGGTTTATAGATAGAGAAGTTTTACTCAGAATGGGAGAGTGGCCAGGACATGGCTACACAGCAAATGAACAGCCCTAGATCTCCCCACAGCTCTCAGTCTCTGGCCCTCTCCCCTCCAGGCCTCTACTGCTCTAGGAAGGACCTGGTGGAGGCCAGAGCTGAGTGACCACCTCACACTCGCATCCTTTCCAGCAGTCTCTATGTCTCCTTCAGGCCTGATGTAGAAGTCTGCTTGACCAGACCCCATCTGGTCAGACAGTCACTCCTCTGTCCCCTCTCCAATATCTGCTGAGCTGGCTGGAGGGTCTCTGGATCCTTCCCCTATGACACATCCCCCAGCCTGACTCTGCCTCATCTCTAGCTTAGGTATGGATGAGTTAGTCAAAGAGCAACATTCTTCAGGGCAGAACTTCAAGGAGAGCAGAGGTCAGTGAGCTGGAGATGAATCTCTGCCCCCACCCCCGGCCCCAGTCCTGGCATGGGCTGCTGTCTGCCTACAGTGAAGAAAAGCTTCCACTCACCTTCCCTGTCTCCGTTCTAACCCTCCTTGCCTCTTTCCCTTTCCCCAGGCTCTCTAATGGCTCCTGGACCTGATCCCTTCTGCTATGGCCTTGAATGGCTAAGGCTAGGCTGCTCACCTGGGGCCACTGCCTGCTCCTTCCCACCCCTGACAGGAAGGGGAAGAGCCATGTCTGACCCTGCCTAGGTTAAGGAGGTTGCTGGGACTCTTTCTATGATGAGAGCCAATACTCTAACACAATGAGGCACTCTGGCTATCCTGCCCCTTTGCCATGAAATGCCCCTGGGGATGGCAGGGTAGGACAGTATCAGGGATCTCTGAGCACTTCCAGCCAGACACCATCCTCAGAACATCACAGCTTGGCCTGATTTCTAATCCTCATCTTGCCGCTGAGACAGTGCAAGCCTAGAGGGGGCTATGCATCACCTCAAGTGGGAATGAGAATTGAAGGCTGTTTCTTATTTTGCATCCTGGGTTTCTAAGGATCAGGAAAGATAGACTCTGTCCACCAGCTATGCTATACCCATCAGCTCACACTACCCTGCATAGGTCTGGCTCTTAGAATCACCCAATATCACCCTCTTGGCAGCCATGTAAGACCAGATCAGAGATGGAGCCAATCAGGCTCACAGCCAGTTCCCAAGGACATCCAATGGCAGCCATGCTTTCCTTCTCAGGTTGCTAGGACCCCAGTACCTCTGAGAGCAGTCTCTTGAGAAATCATTATCAATGAGGATTTAATGACTCTGACTCTCCTTGCAAGGTTTTCTCAATCTTTCTTGTCAGCTCCAGGCAGGAGCTCTTTCCCCAAACATCTGTCTCCAGCACTGTCTCCTACACAGCCACACAACCTACCATTACTGCCAAGGACTACTAGAGACCTCCCTCCTGATGCCTGACCTGCCCCTCAACCTTTTCACATCCAGGACAAAATAATTTATAAGAGCACATTGCTGAGAGATGGCAAACCGGATTAATGCACCAGCAGGCACTGGCAGCTGCCTCACTCACCAAACACACATCATGAAAACTTATGGCTCAGAAAACACTATGAACTCCACTAATTCATAAATATTTAATATCCCTCCCTTCCAGTAGCCAGGGCTCCTGGGAAGAGGTTCGGGGCCTATAGGAAAGAAGCTAGAGCCCGCCAGGAAAATTTTCCTCTCTGATCCTCTGTTTGCCCCACCGATCCTTTCTCATTTCTTATCCATGTCAGCCAGCCATTGACCCGAGGGCCCAGCAGGCTTCTAGCTAGCCTGAGGTCTTGGTTTATCTAACCTCAGGATAGTGCTCTTTTCCCTAGGTGGTCCCTGAGCCCAAGAGGCAATGCTCAAAATGGCTACCAGTCAGCCCCTTAGCATTCAGACAGAGAGGAACAAGGAGAGTGCCCATAATAAGTCAACTTGACTCCTAGGAGCCCACTCCAGGCTGGAGAGAATGAAGCACTAAGAACCAGGCATCTGGGAAAGCAGAGGTTGGTGAGTGAAGCACAGCTCCAGCAATTGCCTCCCCCAGGATGATGCTGGAGCCCTCAAGCTACCTTGGAGAAGCACTAGCTAAGACGGCAGACACAAGAGACCACTGCAGGGGAATGTCAGGCATCTCCTGGCGCCTGGGAAGAGTAGGAAGCCAGCTGAATGTCCCAACATGCTTGGGATGAGCAGAAACAAAGAGGGGTACACATCATTCAATCAACCACTCAATCTGTCCCCCACCTCCCTCCCTTCCTCCTTCTATCCATCCTTCCATCCTTCTCTCCATTTTGAAGATGCAGCCATGCAGCCAGCCTTCCAGCTCCCTGCAAGTCTCTTGTGTATCCCCACCCATTCAATGAGCCCGGCTTCTCTGGCTGTCATCTCCCTCGCTTCTTGGCCTCCTGGTTTCTGGAGTGTAGCCAGGGAAGGAGCCCCACCTGGTCTGGCAAGAGACAAGAAAGTGGAAGACAAGCTAGAGGGAGGTGTGTCCTGGAAAATCATTGCTGCTTCAAGCCTCATTTCTCCCCCAGGGGTCCTCCGTTACCAGCTTCCCTGACACTGCTCTGCCCCCTCCTTAGTCCTTCAGTACCAGACTGGGGACAGCATCCAGCCTTGCTAGTCATTGGCCATCATTCTCTTCTTCCTACCTTCACTTGGCAAGAAGTCTGTGTTCATGTCTCTGCTTTGAGCTGTCTAGGGGAGCCTCTGGTCAGAATTTTCTTCTTCCCATGGCTTCTTCTCGGCCTGCAAAGGTTAAGTGTGGGGTGGAAAACAGAGCTATCTCTGAGGTTCAATCAGGTACACCAAGTCCCACCTAAAAACTTGGTCTGAGCCTTTGAACTCCCCAAGCTTTGATCTCTTCATATATAAAACCGAGACAAAGAAAGCAGCTTCCTCCTGAGTTAAGGGGATGAAGCATGAAGCATCCATTCTCTTGGATCCTCCTTCTGCTCAGCACATGGACAGCAAGGAGGGGGTAAAAATGCTGAAAGGCCTAAAGGCCAGAGAAGCCTGGACCTCCCTGGTCTCAGATTCTCAAGTGAAGTCCCTGGTCCCAATAGACTGAAGCTTTCCCACTGTGGCTAGGGGTCTCCACCCTCAAACCTCAAAGCCACAAAGAAAAATATAACCATCTACTTAGAGACCCTAGACCACTAGAAAACCCTTTCTGGATGTCTTGACTACTTCTTAAGATCCAAAAATAAAATGACTGGTTGATAATTTCTTATGTACTATATTCATTCAAATATATACATATTCAGATGAAGATGCACACACACATGAGAGAGAGAGAGAGAGAGAGAGAGAGTAAAACTACAATCTGCCAAGTATTGTAGTATTATAACAGGAGAAGGATGAGCCAAGGAAGTGGTCCAAGGCCTGACCAAGAGCTCTGCCATTTTCTTACAAACCATCTTGTCATTGGAGTAGTTGCGGGAGAGGCATGTGGAGTCACAGTGGATCCCTCTAACTGCAGAATAAAGTGTGTAGATGGAGCATGCATGTACTGGAAACCTCTCTAAAGACCACAAACCAAATAGGATTCAGAGGCCACTAGAGAGAGGATGAAGCTACATTGTGGAACTTGATACTTAACATGAAAGTTAGTGGGGAAAGAACGCTTCTCTAGATTGGCTCTTGGGTTTCTGGATCATGTGACGAGAGAAGTGGCATTGCAAGTCAGTGAATTTCAGAATCCCAGAAGTAGGACCAGCCTTGTGGACCAGGATAGAAGAATGGAGGTTGTAACATTGGTTTTCAGAGTGATATATCCGAGATGTTACTCCTCAGATATTAAGTTGACACTTGAACATGGGGCTCAGATGAAAGTGGGTCATCATCCGGGTCAAAGGGTCAAAGGCCAAAGGGCAGATGAACACTACTGAGGAAGCAGGTCCACCCTCTGAGGAATTCCTAAAGGCCAGGACCATGTAGAGAGACATTGCAAAGGAGCCAGGGAGGCAATGACTAAGAAGTGGGAAGAAAACTGGGTGCCATCGTGTTCTATGGCCCAGAGGACATCAAAGACACTGAGGTAGGTTCTCCATGCAAGACTGAGGAGGTTGTGAGTGAGATGCTCATGAACCTTGTGACACAGAGATGTGCCAGCAAGAATTGTCCTGGAAGACTGGGTAAGCTAGAAACTATCTTCATCAAAAATGTCCCCAGGCTGAGGAGATGGCCAAGTGAGGACTGGCTGTGTAAACATGAAGACCTGAGTTCAAACCCCCAGTACCCACATAAAGTTGAACATGGTCATCTGCACCCATCTGCGGGGTCAGGAGGTAGTTGGGACCTCCTAGTTGCCAGTGTGGCTCCAGGTTCAGAGAGAGACCTTACCTTGAGAGAATAAAATAGTGATAGAAGAAACTGAATTAATACATACGCCCACAAACACATATGTACACACACAAGTAATATAATAAAAAAAATCTTGTCCCTTGCCCTTGCCTTTACCTTGCAGGTCGATAAGACACTGCAGTGTCCCATCCCATTTGTTTTGAGATGTGTGACTCACTGTGGCCAATGGTTTGTGAGCAGATGCTATGGATGTTGCTCACACTAGGCTGGGCACTTATTTGCAGGCACAGAGCCCTCCACGGCTCCCACAGCCTTGGTCCCAGTGACCATGAAGGGTGGAGCCTCCTCTCTATTTCTCTTGGATATTCTGCTCCAGTATCCCACCCTCAGCCCAGCCATCTGTCTGAAGACACTCCCGAATAGTGTGCACACACACAAACACAATATAAGCTTTACTCTCAGAAGGAGGAAGAACCTCATGGCTCAGAAGGGTTTGCAGGATACCTGTGAGTCACCGTCCTCTTCTGGGAGTCCCTGCATGACCGCTGCTGAGACGGTTTGCAAACAAGAACAATACCAAGGAGGAGTGGTGACAGGCAGAGGTGATGAAAGCGAGAGGCAAGAAGAAAGAGAAAGAGCGTTGGCAAGCCTGGCTGGAAGCCTGGCTGAGTCTGTCTTCCTCTAGCCAGACAGGGAGTCACCGCCTACCTGTCATCAGGTTTGCTGTTGGCTCACCCCTGGGTTCTATCTATGTCATTTCTACTTATTTGCTCTATGATGTTGGTCATGATACAGATGACATCTCCAACCTGTCATTCGAGCTCAGTTCTTCCCATTTAAAATCACCCCCATGGTCTCAAACTCTAAAGCAAAATCAGAATTGTGATGTACGGGCTCCTGGCTCCCATGCCTGTAAAGGTAGCACCAGCTGACCACAGCACTCTGTCCTGTGAAACCATACGCAGTCTCAGAACCTTTATCATTGTCATTATCACCACCATTGCTGTAACATCATCTTAGACTCTTTAAACATTATTTTTAGATTGATTTTATTTTACGTGTGTAAACGTTTGCCTGTGTGTGTGTGTGTGTACATGCACTGTGTCTGTGACTGGTACCCATGGAGGTTGGAAAAGTTATCTAATACCCTAGAACTGGAGTTATGGATGGTTGTGATTCACCATGTGGGTTCCGGGACTGAACCCAAGTTCTCTGCAAAAGAAACAAGTGCTCTGAACTGCTGAGCCATCTCTCCTGCCCCCCAGTATCTTAGATTTGTGAGAGTCTAGCTATACAGCCCAGGCAGGCCTTGAACCAGCCATGCTTCTTTCTTAGCTTCCCCAGCTTGGGTTACAGGTGTGTGCCATCATATCTGACCTCAGAATCCTTTTTAGCTGTGTCCCCACCAGCCACCACAACCTGTCAGCATTGCTTTCACCATCAAATGGTTTTGTTGCTTTTAGTATCTGAGCCTGAGACCCTGACAGTGTTCCAGTTGCGTTGATGTAGTCATTCCCCAAAATGGACCAAGCCCTCTGAGCCCTCTGCACCCTCTGTCACATGCTGTCCCCTCCACCTTATCTTTTTCCACACTCAGCTCCCAATCTTGTTCCCCTTTGAAACATTGCTTAAATGTCCACTCTATGGTTCTCCATGCATCCTTGACCTGTTTATTATGGGTGTCACACTGGATGGCACCCATGAATGACACAACAGAGATGGAATTATTGTCCCCTGAAAGCAGAGCCATGTCTCTTGACACAAAGCACCTGTGCATGTCCACACCAACATTACATACACAGCCATCTTTCTGAAGTTCTGCCTAATTAGTGCCCCATAAATCTCAGCCAGGATGGAAAGAATAAAGGTAGGGGGAGGGAGAGACACACACTCAAGTGTTGGGTCAAGGTACAGCCCTTCCTTGTCTAGTCCAAATGGCCAATGACTAAAGACTCTGGGACCCTACTTCAGTGACTTGAGTTCATACCATGGACTGGCAATCAAGAATTCAGAGCGAGATAATCTCTGGTTGCCCATCCCACCTCATCTTCCTCATAGGGACATAACTCCATCAGTAAAGTGCTTACTGTGTGCCCATAAGAACCTGAATTTGATTCCCAGAGCGCACAGCTTTAGAAGGCTGTAATTGTATGTAATGCTTGGGCTTGGGAAGTGGAGACAGTTGGACCTCCTCTGAGGCTAGCTGCCAACCTAGCCTCATGGGTGAGCTCCAGGCCAAGGAAAATTCCATCTCAAATAAAAATTAGATGGATGGCATCTGAGGCATGAAAACTAAGGCTACCTTCTAGCCTCCACATATGCAACCATGTATGTGCACCCATACCAGTAGGTACATGCACAGGTACAGATGGGCAGAATCACCTTCCTGTTCCTAGAGGGGAAGATCACCTGGTCCTGACTCCAGGAAGGACCATAAGACACCTAGTACACAGCTTCTCTGCTCTGTGTGTATGGCTCCAAGCCTAGGCTGCACCTCTGAAGCAGAAAGTGGGAAGAAACTGGCCTTGAGGTTGGGATCCCTCAGGCCATTGCCACTCTGGTCAGCTAAAGGGGAAACCAGGAGTCCAAAATAGAGAAAAGGAAGCAACCCAGCCAACCCTGGCTCTGCCCACCCCATCCCACCCCCTCCCCTGCCACTGGGAACACAGCAGAGATAATCTATTTGTTTCTTTCACTTCCTTTTCTGCCATGTTAGCTGTGGGTCTGTAGGATGAGTAAGCCAGAAAGTTCACCAGTGTGGTCCCAACCTAGGTCACTGGCCTCGGCATGATGAGTTCAATGCCACCTCATCTACATTCCCCACCCCTGCCATCCCTCTCCTGGTCTTTGCTCCCTCTGCCAAGTCCAAATCAAAACAGACAGCCCCACACCCCTCTAGAGGCCTGGCCCAGCCAGCCCCTAATCAGAACACAGGGCACAGGCCAGAACCATACCCCCACTGGAGGCCTGGCCAGAGCCACAGCTTGTGACATGATTCACTTTGCTTGTGGACAGACTGATGCAATTGTGGGCGACAAGTCATTCTTCAGATGGAAAAAGACAGCTGCAACCCAGTGCGGGGGGGGGGGGGGTTCTGTTGGAGCTACAGGTATACATACCTACCCCCACCTACCCCCACCCCTACAGCCTTGAGCTTCTACGAGCTATCCCACCCACTATAACTGGAGTCAGAGAGAGATGTACAGCTTCTCCCTGAAGAGACTCAGCAGGTGAGGAAGGCAAAGCTCTTGGGTGAAGGGCCCCAGCAGGATCCAACCCTCTCCCTGGGCAGCCAGTGTATGGCTACACACGATTCTGTTTTGAAATCAGCATATAATGAGTTAGAAACCATTGTGATATTTTCTAACAAAGTGTGGTTCTTCTTCCCCTTCCCTCCCGTAGTTCCTGTTCCTCCTTGTGGCTACCACCAATCTCTTTTCCTCTTTCTTGATCCACGTGTTCTTGTCTCCATCCTTCCTTGACTCTTAATATTACTTCCTTAGCTGCCTTTCTGTTCATATAAAGGAAAATGTCATTTTTGTTTTTGTTCCAGTCACCTTACACTTTCCAGATCCATCCATTTTCCTGCACATTTTATGATCTAGTTTTTCTTTACCACTGCATAATATTCCATTATGTATATGTGCCAGGTCTTCCTCATCCACTTGTCTAGCCTGATTGATTCAATTCCTTGCTATCGTTAACATATAAACAGGTGTATAGGCATCTCTGTGGTGGGATATGAAGTCCTTTGGAGTTCCCGGACCTGCAAACTGATTCTCGTGATGGCTATACTATTTGCCTGTCCTCCAGCACTAAATAAGGGCTCCTCTTCCCTGAGTCCCCAACATTTGCTGTTGGATTTCTTGATGATAGTCCTTCTGACTGAGGTCAGCTGGTGTCTCAAAGTAGGGCTTTATTTTTCTTTTTCAAGATTTTTTTGTTGTATGAGTGTATTACCTTCATGTATGTACATGCACCACGTGTGTGCAATGCCTGTAGAGGCCACAAGAGGACATTGGATCACCTGAAACTGGAGTTATGCTCCATTGTGAGCTGCTGCTGTATGGGTGCTGGGAACTGAAGCCAGGCCTTCTGCAAAGAACAGCAAGTACTTTTAACTGCTGAGCCCTCTCTCCAGCCCTTTAAAGCAATTTGATTTTCATTTCTCTGGTAACTGGGGATGCTGGACACCCTTTGAAATACCAATTGGCTATTTTACACAGCTTCTTGTGGGAAGCTAGACATCCATACATGAGCATGAGCAGGTTTCCCTGAGTGCTGTTTTGGTACCTGGGCTGAGTACTATGATGCCATGGTGCTCACCCACCCTGTCCTAAAGACAGCTATATCTGCAGAGAATGAGCTTCCAGGGCCCAGAAGGTACCCAGGGCATGCACAGAACTACACAGGAAACCCCAGAAGCCCAACAGCCTGTATGCTGTAGCCTGACTTAGGGACACACCTGCATTGATGCTGATCAGTCATAACAGCAGCTGTTAACCCCAGCCCATGGCCACTGAGTTTATCCCACTGACTACATGACTCCAACCTAGTGAAATCCCCTCTCTGAGTTATCCTTTCCTCCTCAGCAGCCTGTGCTTACACCCACGGCTGGGTAAGTGACCAGACAGCTTATCTTATGGCAACTCCCATCCTGTGCTCTTCTCTGGTTTTTCTATCCCAAGTCTGTTTCCATTATGAGCCATTTTAAAAAAGGCTGGGCTGCCCTGCAGAGGCCACTCTACCTGCTGGCCATAGTGAGCTCCAGGGTCTTCATATAGCCCTAGATTTTCATCACCTTAATTCCACTCATGAAAAAGTTAGGGTACAGGAGGTCATCTGACCCACCAAGGATGCTCACAAGAGGCAAATTTAGAATTAGGGCCCAGGTTTCATCCAACACCCAATCTAGAGTCTCTCCAGGAACCAGCCACCTATCCAATTTCTTCCACGGGGTATTCTGAAGTAAAGGGCTGGAGATGAGGATCCCTACAGAGGGGACAAAAGAGAATCCCTCACTTTCTGCATCTGCATGTCACAGGATCTATATTAAAAAAACATGACACTACCTCTTGCTCAGCCTGGAGGCTCCTGGAGATTGCAACAACAGTTTAGCCACTAATGTGCAAGCCTGACCCCTAGTGTCCATAACCTCAAATTCCATGGGCCCATGAGGTTAAGAGGATCAGACTGGCAGTTATTTGCCCAGCACAGAGGAAGGAAGGAGCTCTGCCTCCCCAGATTGTAGGTCAAGTAACTTTGGAACCCCAGACAGTAGGCTCTTACTAGTCCTACCCCCGAGTGACTAACTCAGGGGAGTGTGCCCGCCTCCCGTCACCCAGAGCCACCTGGATGGCAGATGGAGTTAGGGCCCCAAGGCAGCGCCGGGAACTCTCCTGAGCAGTCAAAGAAATCAGCAGCAGATGCTGCCACTGACCCCAGGTGTCCGCACTGAAGACACTGTCTCTTCCAATTGTCCTGTAACCCTCATCTTCTGGGTCAGAGAGCAGGGAAGGTGGAGGAATGTTCCAGGACAGGCCAAGTAAAGCAAGTTTATTAATTCATAAAAAGATAAAGAAAGGGGGTATTTGAGCATATTTGCTAACATGTGTGAGGCTCTAGAGTCAATCCCCAGTCCTGACGAAAATACTTAAAATAAACACATTTATTCAAAATTAAATACTTTATTTAAATAAATATTTAAAATTAAATCCTTGAGATGAGATTTTCATTTTGTCCCAGCAGATTCCCTGAGCTAAGGGATACATACGTGGGTGGGAGGCGGTGGACTGGACTGGGGTCTGAGATTTTAGTAAGCAGAAGGCAAGGTGTATACTTGCATTTAAACTTCAGAAGAACAATGATTATGACATTTGAAGCACACTCATCTTAAAAAAGCTTTTTCCTCTATTTGAAATTCAGGCATAACAGAGTGTCCGTATTTTGTCTAGCAGCTCTAGACTAGATACCACTGGAGAATGAGGGAGTGGTATTTAGGGGTTCCCAGAGCACCTTGAAGTCCTACTGATTGGATGACAAGGAGATAGAGATGAAGTAGGGGCCCAGACAGAAAGGTGGCGGCCACTTCAGACCTGAGAGGGAGAATAGCCTGGTAACATGTCTTTCCTTACAGATGATTCTGATGAGATCAGGCAGAAATGGGGCTGGGAGAACCCAGCTGGCTAAGGAGGGCTGGCATGGAGACACATGTGGGAGAGAGAGAGAGCGCGCTGCTTGCCCAGAGGGTATCCTGGTGGATGTGGTAGAATGTTCTGGGTGGAGTCTGCAGTAGAGTTGGTTGGGGTTCCATTTCCAAATGCTATTCTCTTTGAGCCCCGTTCTTTCACCTCAGTCAGACTCCCATAGTCTCTCTCCTTTCACACAGGACCCAACGCAGGAAGGGTCCCACCCACCAGCCTTACGTGGATAAAGGTCCGGTGGATGCTACAGCACACCGAGGGTGGCTGGGGACCCAGTGCCCTCTCCTCCAGCTGCATCCTAGACTAACTCTCGTGAAGTGGATCTCAGGAGATAGACAGCGAGGTTTCAGCTGTCACTCAGTGGCTGCAAACTTGTCCCACGTCAGGGTCAGGAGTCTGGAGCAGCACCAGGAATGTGTCCCTGCCTCCACTGAGATACACTTAGTAAGTTGGAGCCTCAGACTATTCCTCTCTAAAGGGACCCCACTGGTGGACACAATCACCTGTGTGCATTTGTGTTGTGACCGTGGCTGGGGAGGCCCATGATGCTTTGTTCTCATACAGGAAGACTTTCAGAGTGTAGCTTGCTCAACTTGTCACTGGACATCTGTCCTACAGCTTTTCTGTCCTTCCTGTTTGCTCCAGGGGCTGTTGGGCGCCCTGTCCCTGGCACAAGAGAAACATATGCTGATGCACTGAGAGATGGTTTCCAGCCAAGAAGGATTTCTGGGCCCTCTCTGATTTTTGTTGTCTATCTGTATACCAGCAAGCCCTATCACAAGGGCCTCTAGGGGCCTGGCTCACGTATTTTTAAGCGTGTATATACAGATACACACTCAAAAGTAACCTCAGAAAATAAAATTAAAATAGCAAGTACTCATAGTGGGGTCTGGGCCTCCGAGTTGTTCAAAAGCTCTTAGGTCAGTTTCTGGGAAGCTGAGCTCAAGAACCACTGATGATCTTGTTCTGTCACAGAGGAGACCCAGAGGAAAAAGCTAGTGGCATATAGGAAGGCCAGAGGAGGGTAGTGTTAAACTGGGGTCTTTGCACCCAAACACAATATGGACACAGGCTCCATCCCTAGCAGGTACAGGTGCAGGAGACCCGGGGCCTATCACCTTGGTTCTAACCTCCAGATCAAATACTAGCTTCTCCACATCCTTGAGCCAACCCTATTCAGGACATTTCTCTACACTGAGAAGGTAACTTTAGGCAAAAGGGGGGGGGCTCCAGCCTCCCTTAGCAGATCCGATTTTTCCGTCGGAGCAGCTCCACTCTGCCCCAGAGGAAAATGCATTTTGGACTCCACTGGCTTTCAGTAGCTATGTCCTGCTTCCCAGGTTCAAGAACTCTCTTGGAATCGCCAACATCCCTGCTCAAGGCTGGAAAGACCCTCTCTCAGCCCCTGCCATCTGATGCTCGGAGTTCTAGAAGGTGAAAAGGAACCCAGGGACAGACACCTCAGTTCCAGTCCCAATTCTGACATCATGTGACTGGTGTGTGTGTGTGTGTGCATGTACATGTATATACGTGTGTACATGTATGTGTGTGTGTTTCTGTGTGTTTGTGTCTATATCTGTGTGTGTATGCAGGTATGTATGTATCTGTGTGTGTATAAATGTATGCGTATATCTGTGTGTTTATGTCTATGTCTCTGTGTGACTGTATCTATGTCTCTGTGCATGTCTGTGTTTGTCTATGTATACATCTGTGTCTCTGAGTGTGAATCTGGGGATGGGGGAGGGTAGACAAGCCATTTCAATCCCCAGCCCTCAGTCTTACTATTCAGTAAATGGGTAGGGGCCAATGAAATGGCTCAGCAGGTAAAGATTACTTGCCACCAAATATGAAGGAACAGATCCCATCTCCAGGACACATGGCAGAGAGAGTCTGGCACCCCAAAATTGTCCTCTGACTTTTCCACATACATACTATGATACATGGCAGCTTACCCTAACACACACACACTTAATAAAAATAAATGTAATCAGATTAAGCTGGGTTAACAGAACTTGTTTTATGGAGGCCAGCACTTCCTTCACCACCCTTGTGGAGCACAGGAACCCCACAACCTGGAAAAACAGCAAGAAACCTGGGCCTCCTCTGCCGCCTGCCAGGGCTCTCTGGTGAAGCTCCCTAGATTTCTCCGAATGCCACTGTCCAGACAACAAGGTTTCTTTGGTTCTGTTAGGTTCTCCAAAGATCTGAGAAGAGACAGAAGGTACATCAGGGAGAAAAAGGGTGGTCATAAAAGAACCTTTGGGAGAAACAAGGGTGTCTCTGCCGAAGTATGCAGACCCCTCCCCTAGTATAATCCGCGGGGGAAATTGTATAGCCCTTCGGCATAGCAGGTGGTTACAGAGTTAGCAACAGAAGAAACTGACAAGGATGAGGGGCTTGGGGTGGGTGGGAGCTGGCAATACTCGGGACAGGTCTGAAAGGGGTTCTGCTCTCTGGCCAGGGCATCCCCTGGTTATTTTACAACCTTGGCTATGCACTTCCCCCAAGGCAAGAGAAAGCTGACTGTCATCTAATTCTCAGAGTTGAACATGAGGCCTGGAGATGCCAAGCTTTAGAAGGCCACCCAACAGGTCAGAATCTAGTACAGAGAGCCTGTGACTAGCCCTGTGCACAGCTTCTCAGCCCAGAGTGCCTGAGCACACCCGTTCTCCCCACACCCTTCTGCCCACTGGTGTGGAGAAACCACAGAGCCCTGGGGCAGCCCATTCATTCTCCCCTTAAAACACATCCTGGCCTCTAAGCTGGCCTGTAATTACTCAAATTGGCCCCCTGGGGACATCATGAGGGAGCCTGCTGTGTCCACATGAGTCAGTTTCCCGAGCAGAAACCTCAGACAGGGCCACATGGCACAGTATAGGTCTAGTTCCTGTTCCCACAGACCACATCCTGCCTCTTCCTTTCTTGACACCATCAGCCAGAGGCTCATGGATGCTGCTTCAGGCCTTGCTCTCTGCCGCCCTATAGGTCTGGCGGGGGTAGGATCTGCTTGTCCAGACCAATGAGCCCCAGGACAAGGAAGGGAAAGAGCCCTGGCTATTAGGCCTTGGGCTCTGCCTGAAATTTATCCATAGTTCTCTAGATCTGCCCACAGCTGGGAGAGAGATGTACTCATGCTGAGCTGGCAGCCCTCAGCCATCCTGCACGCTCAGGGCTGGCCCCAGCTGTGACCTGTTCCCTGTGAGGAGGCTGGAAAGAGCACTGACCATAGTGACAGATAAATCTAAGACTGCATCCCGGCCGGCATCCCCCTGGCCTTGTGGTGAGCTGGATTCGTGATTTTATTGTTTTAAACCTATAGTCCCCCATCTGTGACATGGGGACCGTCATGCCATCTCCTTCCAGGTGTACAGGGATAAATGACTAAGCTAACATGCAAAAGCCAGAACAGCACCTGGCACTCGATTTGACAAGTGCACCATCACTGTGGTGGCTCTGGGGATAAGGTTCAGGGAAATTCCTGTAGTAAGTCAAGAGATATTTTAGCTAGTTCTAATGCTGCCCCCTACTTGTTGTGTGACCATTGGCCATCCGTGTGGACAGCCTACCTGATCATCAGTCTCTTCATTCTTAGACATGAGGCTGGAAGAGATGGCTTCAAGGTTATGCTTCGCACCTCCCCTGCTTGACATTCTAAGTCTGGCTCAGAGGGAGGGATGTGCTTGTGACTACCACCAGGACCTCATCATAACAGAAATACAGCAAGGCTGGGATGCCAGGCATGGGAGCTGGCTCCCAGAGAAGGCCCAGAAGGCAGCATCCAGGGGCACCATGCTGGGTTAGTGAGAAGGTCTATGCTGGGGATCTGAATGCTTCCTCCAATTGTTTAGTTGTCTCTGCTACATAATCCTCCTTCCCACCCAGCAGGTGGGCTCCAAAGGTCTGCCTTTGAGGAGTGTTCCCTGGCAGAAGCCAAGATGAGTGCTACACACACAGTCTCTAAGGGTGAACCATAGTAACCACACATTATAACATTTATTTACCACCTACCTCAGGTGATGCCCTACACTAAGCCCTTAATGAGAGTAATCTCAATTAATCCTCCTGACAGCCCAGGATGACATCACCACCGTAGCTCTGATTTCTTCTCTGCAGTGAAAAGAAATGCAATGTCAGTGGGATTCAGCTCTCTGGCTCCAGGCAGCCCCAAAATGAAGGCTCTGTGGAGGGGTACCCTGCAGGAGGCCTCAGGACAGAGAAGAGTAGTCCTCTCTATGGAGCATCTCCTAGCACCACCTACTTTTGTGTGTGTGTGTGTGTGTGTGTGTGTCTTCATGCCAACAAGTATGTGCATTGCGTGTAGAGTCCCATAGACAACTTCAGCTTGTCATCTCTCAGGTACTAACCACCGTGTTTTTAGAAATAGTCTCTCGGGGGCTGGAGAGATGGCTCAGCGGTTAAGAGCACTGACTGTTCTTCTGGAGGACCTGAGTTCGATTCCCAGCATCCACATGGCAGCTAACAACTGTCTGTAATTCCAAGATCTGACACCTCTACACAGTTATACATGCAGGCGAATACCAACTCACATAAAATAAAAAAAAATAAATATTAAAAAAAAAAGAAAGAAATAGTCTCTCACGAGTCTGGAACACCCCCATGCAGGCTGGACTGGCTGCCCAGCCAGGCCCAGGCTTTCCCTCTTCTACTTCCCCAATCCTGGGATTACAAGTACATAGCACCCACCATGCCCAGATCTAGTCTCACCCGGCTCCTGGGGATCCAACTCAGGTTCTTATGCTTGCAAAGTCAGCAGTCTTCCTACTAGCTTTTACACACACACACACACACACACACACACACACACACAGACTCCTAAGGCGTCAAGTGAGTCATTCCTCTTTGCCAACCTGTACAATGGTACTGTGAGCAGAGTCTGTTGTGAAGGCTACAGAGGCGAGGTCTTTTCCAGTATTTGAGAGAGGAGGGTAAGGTAAGGAAAAGGGAATTCCTCTTTGGATCTCACCCACGCTCCACACGGAGCAGCCAGCCAGCATGGTTAGTACCTTTGATGCTGAGGACAGAGGTTAGAAGGTGACAGATCATGACTCGGCTCCATATGCTTTACTAAGAGGAAACCCAGAAGCTCTCCTCCAGGCTCTCCCCTGACACCCAGTTCCCAGGGAGGAGGTCTGTTAATCTCCTCTTGCCTCCTACTCTACAACTCAAGATGTGTCAACAGACCCTGAAGCCCCTAATCCCCTCACACCCAGAGAAGTGGGAGAGCTTAGGGGCCAGTCCTGGACTCTATGGCCTCTGGGGAGGCAGCAGACCTGTCTTCCTTCCCCGATCCAGTTGGGCAGAATACCAACGGGATTCAGTTTTTGACTACTCAGAATCAAGGCCAGAGAGGAGATTAAGTCTTTGTTTCTCAGGACTCAAGATCCTTAGAAGAGCTGAGCTGGAAACAGAGCAACCCAGAATTGGCAAACAGAAAATTAGCGGCAGATTAATTTCATTGTCTCACTAGGGAGTGGAATCCTGCACTTTAAGTATAGGATTAAAGGGAGATTAATTTCTCATTTTGCCAGGCTCAGGGAGGAGGTTGCAGAAACCTTTGCACCTTTGAGGAGTGGTGGGGTCAGTTTGTGTCTAGGGGTAACATGGCTGGGAAGGATGAGATGTTGAATCCTGGTCCTTCTTGCCTGCCCCAAGAGCTGGGAGAGAACCACCAAAAGCCTCTGTATAGCTTTTCATTCCCACATAGCCTCCTACTCTATTATATGTCTTCTGGCCACAAGCCCTGCTTTTGATAATCTCCATGGGGGTAAACAAGTGTCTCTGCCTTCCCTATAGTCCTTCAAGCAAACCTTGCAACAAATCCATTAAGAATAACTGTAATAATTTTCTAGATTCAAAGAAAAGGCTCTCAGTTCATAAGAGGTAGAATTGGTAAGAGGCAAAGCCAGCATTGACTAGGAGCCACCTAGAAATCAAGTGCATGTCTGTGCTACAGAGTGTCCATCTAGCCTCTTTTGGGCCTCAGTGGGTCTTCCTGAAATAGCCCCTGCCCCACCCTTAGGTTCTACCCCATTGGAAATACTTTGGAGCTAGCTTTGAAAACGACCACTGGGTCTGATCAGTTAGTTGGTCTTGGCTGCAGCTTCCACAGGTGGAAAGGCTGTGTGGCTAAACCATGAAGATTCTGCAGCAAGAGAGACCTGCCCACCCAGGCAGTCACACCCTGGCCAGAGCTGGGCAGTACCCATGCCCTGGTTGTGGGAAGACCTAAGGGGGAACAGTGTAAGCCTAGCCAAACCTCAAATAGCAGGCTGTTCCAGCTGCCTGCTGGCTTTGTGGTTAGAAGGCTCATCCAGAGAAGGCTGGCATTCAAGAAGGAAGGGCCAGGCTTGCCAGCCAGAAGAAGCCAAACCACAGCGTGGGGGGGGGGGGGCAGGGGCAGCAGAGTTTGATGAATCACCCAGCTGGGAGGAGGAATAGACGAGCCGACTCAAGTATAACCTGTGTCTAGTTCGCTCTTGGGGATGGCAAACCGCCTCTGATTTACATGTCAATTCTTTACATATTCTGGATGTTAATTCTGTTAGATGAGTAACTGGCAATGATTCTTCCCAGCTTTAAAGGAGTCTCTTCACAGTAGCGGTTCCTCCGCCATGCAGAAGCTTTTTCATTTGGTGCATTTATTTGTTAGTGCTCACTGTTACTTCCTGAGCTGCTGGATCCTGCTCAGGAAAGCTTCCTCTGTGCCAGCATTTTGGAGTGTTTTTTTCCATGTTCCCCATGGGGCTTATAAGTCTCAGGTCTCGCAGTGAGATCTCAGATACATGTTCTGTGGATTTCTTCGTGTAGGGTGAGACACGGAGATCTAGCCTTATTATTTGATCTCTGGACATCAAGTTTTCTGAGCACAATTTGCTGAAGAAGCTGTGTTTTCTCCAATGTGTGTTTCTGGTACCTTCACTTAGCTGAAGGTAGTTGCAGCAGTATAGGTTTATTTCTGGGTTCTGTAGTCTGTTCAGCATGGTCAGTACCATGCTGGTTTTATGACTATGGTTCTGTAGTATATTTTGAAGTCTGGAGTTGTACTTTTGTACAGGATTTCTTTGACTGTGCAGGATCTCTCCATGCTTTCTCATGAGTGCCACATTGTGACCTAATTCTGTAAAGAATGTCATTGGTATATTAACGGAAATTACATTGAATCTTTTATCACTTTTTAGTGTGTGGCTTTTTTTGCAGCATTAATCCTCCCATTCTCTATCATGGAGGTTATCACATCTTCAGGGTCTTCTGTTTCTTCCTTCAGTGTTTTGCCATTTTCACTGTAGAAATCCATCACATCCTTGGCTAAGTGTCTCCTTAGACACCTTTGGATGGAGCTGGATATTGTGAATTTCTGATTTCTTTGTCAATGTGTCATTCTTAGTACATAAAAGGCTATGGATTTTTTAGGTTGACTGTATATCCCCTACTTTGCTGAATTATCATTTATAGGATGTTTTTGCTGGGGTATTTAGGATTTTCTTTCTAACTCACATAAGCAAACACCAAAAGAGCAAACAAAGCCGTGCGAGATGCTCAGAGCACATCCTGACAGCTCTTGCCATGGAGCCATTTGGTTGCAAACATCCATGTGGGTGGCTCACAACCTCCTGTAACTCCAGCTTCGGGGGATATGATGCCCTCTTCTGGTCTCTGCATGCATATACCACCCCTGACAGACACACTTATACACTTAATTAAAAACAAAATAAATCTTAAGATCGAACAATCTAATCAATAAATGAGGACCCAGACTGAATTTACATTTCTCAAATTAAAAAGTATAAATAACTAATATTAATTTCATGAGGCACAGATCCAAAGTCCTTAACCATCAGGGAAAACTAATGAAAACGACATCAAGATTCCACCCACCCCAGTCAGAATGGCCACCACCAAGAAAACAGCAACAAGAAATGATAGAGAGGATGAGGCTGGGAAGTCTTTATGTATTGCTGGTAGGAATATAAGATATCAAATCACCATGGAAATCAGCATGGAGGTTCCTTCCAAACTGAAGACGGTATTACTACATGATCTGGCTGTACTACTCCTGGGCATATGCCCGAAGAAGTCAAAGTCGGTTATGGCAGAGCTACCTGGACAACATGTTTACTACACCACAATTCACAGGAGCCAAATTATGAAACTGATGAGTGCCCAGTAACAGATGACTGGATAAAGAAAATGTAGTGTGTGTGTGGAGGGCTACATGTGTGTCTGTGTTTATATTTGTTTTGCTCAGCTATAAAGAAAATGATGGTTGCAGAAAATGGATGGAACCAGATATCATTAAGTGAAGCAAAATAAAGCAGGCTAAGAAAGATAATCTGTGTTTTTTTATACAGAGAATAAGTAAGAGAATAGAAAAGGGCCACCTAGGAAGAAGAGGACCCAAGGAAGAAGAGCCAGAGTGGTATTTAGAGGGTATCCATGTGATCAGCATCATCACAGACATGCATGAAAGTCTCATGGCGAAAGCCATCAGTTTATACATTCAATACACACTAATTTAAAAAGCTCTATCCAAAGGAGAGAGAACACGGGGGAGAAAAGGAAGGAGGGAGGAAAACAGGTAAGGGAGGAGGTAACAAAGGAGGAAGAGAAAGGGGCTTCCACATCTAGTGCCTTTCAGCTGATTCCCGGCTCCTAGAAAATTCAAGGACAGTACTAAAAATCATATTCTGCGCATAGAGGAAGAGTTCTATGATGTTTTAGCAATGTCTGCTACAGGAGCATTATGGGAATAATAGAATGATTGGAGCTTATCAGCACCTCCCCATTAGCTCCACGATTTACAACCTCCCCATCAGGGTCCCAGCTTCAGCCCTCATTGCCCTGCTATCTCTTTCTTTCTGGCCCTCCATTCAAGTCACACCCAAGCATGGTGGCTGTCCAACCTCAGCTTCTACTGCAAAGTGCTATTAACTACTTCAGATCAGCCTTTGTTCCTACTGCTTCTAGAATAGGAACTGCCTTCCGTCCTCACCCACTGAGCTCCGCCCCTCACCCAGCATCTCTTCCCCTGAACCCTTTTGGCAGAGCAGGTAGCTTTTCCTTCTGCCCGATACTGTCAGCAGAACCAACACTGCCCAGCCATTCTGAGCTGGCACAGCACCAAATTCATCAAGCCCTTCATCCTCAGAATGTTCCACATTGTGTTCTGAAATGATCCCCACTGGACCGATAAGAGTCAGACATTGAATGATGCTGGGAACTTGCCCTGGATGCCCCAGCTAGCTGTGATGGGCCTGCGATCCGAAGCTGGCTGGCCTGACCACAGTGCCTGCTTTATAATTGTCACTCTCTGATCTGGCGACTGTCCTTACTACCTCACATAGTTGGTTCTAACCTTTTATTTGTATGTTCATCTCTCTTTCCACACAGTTGCGTTGTGGATGCCAGGGGTCATTTCTTTATCCTATTTCCTTCCCAGCTCTCCTGGAGCCCCACACAGAGCAGAAACTCTATACATGCTGGATGGCCTGCCTGACACTGCACATGGGGACATTCCTATTTTGTTCCCTGCCACCTAGCATTCCCTCAACCCTGTGTACCTTTAACTGGTACATAGCAGGATGGGGGCGGGGCATGAAGACATGAGTCTCTTCATTTTTAGAATGTGTGAATAACATGTGTGTGCATGTATGTGAGCACAGGTATGGAGCCCCGAGTTGACATTAGAAGTTTCTCTTCACTGCCCCCCACCTTTTTTTTTTGAGGCAGGATCTCCCAATTGGACCCAGAATCTGCCAACCTAGACTAATCTGTTATCTTGCTGGCTCTGGGGATCCCATCTCTATCTTCCTACTGCTAGAATTACAGACTGATCACCTTGCCTAGCTGGCATTGATATGGGCTCAGATTGTTCTGGGGATCCAGAGTCTGGGCCTCAGCCCTGCAGCATACACAGCAGGCAGGCGCTTTAACATCTGAGCCATTGCCTGGTGATGAGAGACTTTCCTATGTGAGTGATTCACCTCCCCAGAGAGGTGCCAGCCCTCCGTGGAGAGAACAAAGCACATAGCCTACCTGATCATTCCCTTTTGTTCTTCTGCAAAGTGCTCTTAGGGAGTGCTTCTACCCCATCAGGCATAGGCAGGGTCCTGGGGGAGCATGTCCCCTCCTGAAGTGGGGTTACTCAGAGCAGGTTCTGTGAGCATGCCACTACCAAAGACACATCCTCTCTTGCTCCCTCTCCAACCCTCCAGCTTTGAAATGACATGTCTGGCTCAAGGCTGTCCACAGCCACAGGGACAGAAAACCCCACACTGGCATCTGAGCCATCAGAAAAGCCAGTAACCTCATAAGAAACAGAAGGACTGATGGCATGGGGTCAGGTGGGGGGGAGTTTGGGGAGAGGTCCTCTATCTCTGACTTGTTTTTCTCCATGCTTTTGGCATCCCTTCCTCCTGGGGATGCTCTAGTCTGGATTCACACCTCACTCCACGAATCACAGGCCTGGGTATTTCTCTCCTGTCCTCTAGATTGTGAGCTCCCTAGTGGCGATGTCTCTTGGTTCTGTGTCTGGTCCATGGCACACGTTTGCTGAATTTAATGGAGCATTCGCCTGTGTGGCATGTCTTCTCTGGAGAAATTAGAGAATCCATCTAAGCTCTAGAGGGGCGGTCAAAGTGGGGTGAAGGCAACACAGAGTGACAAGTGGCACTTGGCACTAGATCTCCAGTGTTCTGTGACAATGGGCCTGGAACTGTCCCAAAGAGCCAGATCACAGACTTTCCCTGAGCTGAACCACAGCCCCAAAGCTTGATCCAGAGAAACCTGAAGCCTGCAACTAAAGGGAATCCCAGGATAGGCAGTAGCCTGAGCCCCTGGGTGGGGCTTGCCAGAAAGCACCAAGTGGGTGCTTTGTTTCTTTAAGGGTAGCTAAACTCGCATGTGATTTCCCAAGGCTATGGTGGACAATCAATGCTAGCTAAGGAGTGGGCTGGCACAACTGGTGTGAGCATCTTATCAGCACACAGGCATAGGGGTCACCAAGATAGAAAAGTGACAGATGTGTGTGCATCTCCTGTGTGTGAACATGTAGTGTGTGTGTGTGTGTGTGTGTGTGTGTGTGTGTGTGTGTGTGTGTGTGTGTGTATGTGTTGAATGTTTCCTATGTGTTAGGCCCTGGACTTAGGGTGTCTATGGACATTAATGTGTCATTGATCATCATACTACTCCCAAGAGGTAGACTTCCCTTAGTCCCATTTTACAAATAAGAACATTGAGGTGCATTAAAGGGACGTTCTAGGGAGATAGCTTGGCATGTGAGCATGAGGACCTCAGTGTGATAAGTTAGAATCCACATGAAACAAAAGGCAAGCACAGCACTGTAGACCTGGGATCCCAGCACTAGACGGCAGAGACAAGGGGATCTTTCAGCCTGGATGAGTCAGCAACTGAGTTCAGTGAGACATCCTGACTCAGAATAAGATGAGCAACTGAGGGGGAAGTCCAATGCTAACCTCTGGCGCATGTGCATGTGCACACACACACACACACACACACACACACACACACTGCATGTTCACACACATGATACATTTCTTGAACATGTCATTGGTAAGCTAATGAATAATCAAGATCCAGTCTCTTACATCTACTCCAAAGCCCTAACTTTTCTCCCCTAAGGGACAAACTCAAGGACCTGGTTTTGGAGTGCTGAAATCAGGTCCTTGAGGCCTACCATGAGCAAATAGTATCCACCCACTTGTGAGCCGATCCCATTTAGAGCCTGGGATGAAACTCTCCACCTCTTTTCTAGTTCGCTTCTCTGTTACTGTGATAGATACAATGACTAAATCAGTCTGGGAAGAGAAGGCATATTTTGACTTGCAAGTTAGAGTCTATTATCCAGGGAAGCCAAATACAGAAACCTGAGGCAGGAACCGGAACAGAGAGGAAGGAGGGGTGTGGCTTACTAGCCAGCTTCCTCTGGTTTTCTCTGATAGCTTTCTCATACAACCCAGGACCACCTGCTTATAGATGTCAGTGCCCAAAGCCTACGCAATCCTCCTGTATCCATTAGCAACCAAGAAAATGGTCCACAGACAGGCCCACAGGCCAGCAGTTCTGCAATTGAGGTCCCTCTTCCAAGGTGAGTCTGGCTTGTGTCAAGAAGACAACCCAAGCTTGAAATGCAGAGGCCAGCATGTTCCTAGTCTGCCCCTAACTCCCGGAAGCCTTCAGTGATCACAGGAGGTCCACACCCAGGCCATAGTGCCTTAGATACCCATCTTGAGTGCTAGCTCCACAGCTGGGTAACTTTTGGAAAATTGCTTCACCTCTCTGAATATCCATTTCCCACCTGTGACATATGACAAGGGACACATCTCATGGGATCACTGTGTAAGTTAAGTGAAATAAGGAACCCAGACACACCAGGCCTGCACTCGGTTAATCCTGACAACTCCCGTGCGTTCTTATGAAGCAGTATGTCACCAAACTCAACAAGTCACCCTGCCTCAGTGGCTTCCAATCTTGTCTGATACCTTCTCCCTTGCCAAGAAAAGGTACAACTGAGTATCTGTGCTCCAGAGGGAGGAATTCACTAGGTGGGCACAGCTGTCTATGCCATTGGCTTCAATTTTTATGAAATGAGAAAATTTCTTTCTGCCGTCTCCAAGTTCCTGGGCTTAATGAATCCGGAAAGAAAATGCTCCCTGCTGGTTTCAGGTGAGCATGTGGGCGGGCAGGAGAAGAAGGTAGTCAGCCTAGGGCTGACATTCCAGGCACACTGAGCCAGGCATTTTGCCTCAGAAACCAGGTGGAGAGAGAAAAAGGCTATTTGGAACTTTCTTACGGTGAGACTCATTTGCATGGACGCCTAGGCCCCATGAACATCCAGATGCTCACAGACAAGTACACTCGCAGTTCAGTAGGGAAAGTGAGAACGTCTCCTGCTTCAAGGCAAAGGAGAAGAGGGCACTGGTTAAAATGTTTGCAGAGTCCCCAGGCATCAGCCTGTCATAAGTATCCCCATGACTATTCACCTGGCTAATGCTTTAGCCAACTACATCCCACCTGCTTCTACTCACAAACAGACCAAAGTCACACAACTTCTTGGGGACAGAAGCCACTTTGAGCCACCGTTCTTTCAACAAATGATAGCCACGTCGTCTCAAAATCATACTCTTTTCCAGCTTTCTGTCATTCATTTATGTATAAACGGCTAGTGCAAAGGGACAGCCAGAAAGGAAGGTCTGATGGAGTCTTCTACAGCCTAGGTCAAAAGGGATCAGGTACACTTTTTATTTTCCAACATATGTCTTTGCTTCTTCTCTTTGAGGGTACGAAGTGTGTAGATGAAGAAACTGGAGAAACCCAAGGATACTGAAGGACTTGAGTTGCCGCCCATGCTGTGTTCATCTTGTATCAGGCCAGCTGTATAGAGCTAACACAGAATGACTGAGTTTCGGGTAAAAGTAAGAGACGCTATCTCAATAAAATACAGGTCGTGACTTTAGAATCACCACCTGATTACCTCCACACATATGCATGCATGTGGATAGAAAGAGCCAAGGCACTGGTTTCCAAATGACATAATTCAAGGAGACAAATTATGTATACCCCCTCACTACACAGACAAGTCATGAGGCTTCAGGTGGGGCCCTGAGATGGTATCATAGTTAGGTGGCACTGGCCCTAATTTAACTGTACACACTGCCTTTTCATGGTGCTCAGGGGTGTGTATGAGATGATACTGTAAACCAGCACTGTCTAACCGGGTCCCTGTCCCCCAGGGCCTTGGCAGTATGAGGAGAGAGGGTCCTGCATGGCTCAAGCAGACACCCTTCACTCATATAGGGATCAGGAAATCCTATGCCTTTGTTCTGAGGCTCAGATTTAGGAGTCAAAATTAGTCCTAAAGTTTGTTTGCCAATAAGCTGCTTAGAAATTCCTTACAGAGGTCCACACCACTGTCTGACAAGATGCCAGGCCCCTGAGTTCCAGCCTCACCCATGTTACTTTACACAGTTTTGCTAAGCCTTGGTTCTGAATACAAGACATGCATGTGGTATGTGCTGTCATACTGTGTAACACTCAGATGAAGACCCATACATGTTGCACATTGCAGTGGTTTGTTGTCTTGTTTTGTTTGAGACAGGGTCTCACTGTGCTGCCTTGGCTGGCCTGGAACGTCTCTGTAGTATTAGCTTGGTCATGGAGACCCACTGCCCACCACTGCCTCCAAGTGCTGGATTTAAAGGCATGCATTGCCATATCTGGCTGAATTACTGTTTTTAATGTATATGAAAAAAATGTGGCTCTTATAGATACATCATGATTTAATTATAGGAAACAAAGACTATTTTCTTATTTTTATTCCTCAGCAACTAAGAACCAAATTAGGGTATTGTGGAGTGGTACTGTATTAGAATGTTTGATTTACTTCTTACCGTGTGTGTGTGTGTGTGTATCCATATGCCATTTGGCACATATGGTGGTGAGACAGCTCTATAGAATTGGAGCTCTTCTTCCACTATGGGAGTTACAGAGGTCAAGCTCAGGTTGCCAGCATCCAAAGCAAATGCTTTCACTCACTAAGCCATCTTGCTGGCTCCAAATGATTAGTTTTAAAAATTATTTGTTTCATTCTTTAAAAAATTTTAAAGTTAATTTGGGGTTGACATCAGAATAATTTCTGATATGGCCTTAAACACACTCCCCCCCCATTTTGTCTATGCATTTACGTGAAACAGATTCCTTAGTATTTATGACCATAAAAATCAAACTGTCGGTCAACTCTGAATATCATTGAAGTTGCTTAAAACCCTGCAGCATCAGATCTTCAGCCACTATCTATTCTTCCTGTGAAGATAAGCGAGTACACCCACCTCATTTAGATGCAAAGGGTGTAAGATGCCCTGACTTAGGCACTTACTCAACCTGGATTAAAACATTTCCTCCTCTTGGAAATGATAATGAAAAGACAATCTGGTTAAAGTAATTTATACTCGTGTACAGTTGACTAATAGTATATTGTGCAGGGACAAAGGAGGAGTTGAAGAGGGTGGTTTTCTAGGTGCCTTGCTAACCCCCAAATAGAGAGACAGATCTTGGACAGCTGATTATTCTATGAGGTCTAATTGGACGGCAGTTAGAGAAGGAGATGGTTTGCTCTACACACCCGTACTTGGGAAAGGACCTCGGGGATTCATTACTGTGAGGTTCATCACAAAATCTCTGCACTAGATCCAGCCAGTAGAAGAATCTTGCAGTATACAAGTAGGTGCAAAGGGACATGCATGTTGGCACTTGCTACTTGGTAGTGAGCTAGCTAAGAGAGCTCTGCAGAGCAGAGTTGTGCTCTGGGGAGAGTAGGTGCCATCCAATAATCTCCTGGAAACAATGTGCATTGCAGAACTGAAGCCTCAATGTGGGGGGCGCTGGGCCCTGCCTGGAAGCATTCCTGTAGTATTCTAAGACTGTCCTTCTTCTGTGTTCCCCTCACAAACTGGTTCCTAAGGCCATAGAACCACATGGTTATCACAATAACCCCACTCCTGGTACAAACTTCCTCTACCAGTTACATTTCTTCTTGGCATGAAAAAATAAATACTTGGCAAAAGTATCCTGAAGGAGGGTTTGTTTTGGTAGACAGAGAGCCAAAGTGAGCAAAAAGAGAAGCAGGCAAGAGGACCAGCCACTGGCACCACTATTACCCAAGGTAGAGCCCGACCTTAGTGTTTTAGTAAAGGCCAACCATGTGAAAAACACATGTCGTAAATTACAGGGCCATGCCACCTCTGACTGCTTGCCTAGTGATGGTCCTTCAATCCTGAGAGAGGTTATGCAAAATGTCAAGTAAGGGTGAGAGTGTCCTCCCATCACCACATCAAACATCTGGACCAGACACCTGTGCCTGGCAGAACTTCTCCTCCAGACGGGCTGTCAGAGTTTTATATCCAACACTCAGGTCAGATAGATTAGCATTCCAAGTGAGTCATTCACTGCCAAGGACCAGAGCTCTGTCCTGCCGTCATCCTCTGCTGTTGTATATATAATACAAAGGTGGCTATCAATCCTCCCAGGCAGGGTCTGCTGCTAGAGCCTCTCGGTGTGGTTAGCATTCATACTGAACAGACTGTGCCTACCTAGAAACTGCATGACCTCAAAGCTCAAGGAGATGTGAGGTGAAATGAAAAGGCCCAGGATAGAGTACATGGCATCAGAGATGCCACTGATTGCCAGCCAGCCGCAGTACAGCTCACATCCCTATGCACACATGTATCTGCCTGTACACAAGTCACCATTGCAGAGCACAGCCAGGCCAAGCAGGTGGCAGGTGTGGGAACTCCCTGTGGAAGGTGCAGGGAAGGAGGGTAATATCCTTAGAAGCTCCTTTCCCATCCCTCCCTCCCTTCCCAGCCTGGTGCAGCGTGGTGCCTGCCTCCTCAGCCTCAAGCATCAAAGATTCATCAAAGCTGAGACCCAGCAAAGGGTGTGCTTCACATCTTTAAACGTGTTTCTTCCCAATGAAAAATTCAGTGAAAAAGGCAGGAAATTGAAGGGAATTCAAAAAGGAAGCAGGGATGGAAGGGGGGGTACAGAAAGACAGTGGAGAGGGAAGGGGGCCCCAGAAAGGAAGCAAGGAGAAAGGAGGTGAGCAACTCTGTGTTATGGTTGCGCTGAAACCAGAATACATTTACCAAGTGTCTGCCTCGCTTGGGGTGCAGGGCAGGCACACAGGTGGCTCTTCATGCAGCAGCACAGACTGTGTGCAGTGTACAACTCTGAGGGAGACATTCCAAGACCACAAAGATGTTTCTGTGGAGGAATCTGTGGGGGTCAGGAGGCATCAGTCTCAAATATTCTGGAGTCTCTGTTTTTCATGTCCAAGCTGGAGTTTTAATGGCTGCCTTTTCTATCTACTGGTATCTGGAGAAATACACACTTGAGGAAGGGGGAGGCAGACAGAAACCGAGAGACAGAAAGAGATGGAGAGAGAGGCAAAAGCAGAGAAAGAGAGAGGAGAGAGAGCGAGCGAGCTGTAGGTTGTGTGGGTTAGAGCAGAGACCATTCTCAGCAGGAAACTAGGGTACACTTACTAGAGGGAGTTTCTATCACTAAGTAATAGAAGTTTTCTAAATAATAAAAGATAAACAGGCATTCAGAGGCAAGTCACCTGGACATCAGCCCACTTAAGAGCAAGCAGCCTCCTGGCTAAGGGCAATGCATGCCTTGGCCTGTAGGGGGAGCTACCTGCAGGGAATGGGCGGTGGTAGTGGGAGGAAGAATAGACTCAGATGATGCCATAGAAAAGATCCTGGGCCCCCTTCAGAGGAGGCTGTGTATCTTTGGGTGCTGTAGGGGCTCAGGAGCTTACTTATCCCCACCCTTGGTGACTTGTCACCTATTGTGAGTCACAGCTGCCCTCAAACCTCAGTTTCCTGATCTGTGAAATGAAGACACCAGACAGCCATCGAAAACTTCCTCTTCTGGCTCCTTTGAGTACAGCAGCTTGGTTCTGTTGCCCACGTGGGGGAGGGGCAGGAAGCTCAGATTGACAAGATCTAACCATGGCTTCCCCATTTTCCCAAAGGGCACCCCAGCATCACCCACAGCCCCCTCATGTCAACCAAGTCTCTAGTTACAGTATCCCATGGATAGAGGACCCTTAGGCATATATGAGGAAGCTGTTCTGGGTGTTAAGTCTCCTCTGTGCTGGAGCAGAGACATGTCATATTCACCCCAGCCTGCAGATGATCCGGAAATACTCACACCTAATGTAAACCAAGAGCACTCACCACCCTAGGGTTTGTCTCAGACACAAAGGTTGCACACCTCACCCTACCCAGCAATTGGAGCGGTGTGTATGTGTGACAGATGGAACCTGGTGATAAATTTCCACATCCTGGTCAGGCTTAGTGGCCCTTGGGCAGAAACCAGAGCAGAACTTGCTTGTGAAATAGCAATTGACACCTAGGTAGAGTTGGCAGGTGTCAGCTGTACGCAATGCCTCCCTCTGTGGGAAGCAAGCTGATTGCTCATCTCAGGTCTGGGACAGCACAGAGAAGTGGCTTGTGGCTTGGACTTTGGGGTCACTGGTGTGGTTGGCATTGTCAGCTCTGCCCTTTGCTAACTCAATGATGCTAACCTTGGGTAGCTTTCTGATCTCTGCTGAGTCTCAATGTTTGCACCTGTAAAACAGAAATGATAGAAAACAGAATCTTTTGAGGTGTGATTGTGAAGGCTCTTAATAACCATTCAACAGATGGTAGAACTTGCGGCTGAGATACCTTGGCAGTTTGTAGCCAACCAGCCAAGTGGGTTTGTCCAATTTGACTTCTTGAAGGCAAGTGGCTGGCCCTACCCAAAGTTTCAGTCTGTTGTTGATTCCACAGTGCCCTCTGTCTGCGCAGCTGAGTCAATACCACCACCAACGCTGCTCTTAGGCTGTGAGACTTACATGACTCCCATCTCTGCCATTTGCTGTCCTGGTTCTAGGTAAATGGCTCCCCAAACATAAGCACCACAAACCCACAGCAACAGGGAGTCCCCGAAAGGTCGTGTGGTCTCTGTCTCTCTCTCTCTCATCTAAAAAAATCAATAACAAAACAAACAAACAAGCAGACAAAAACAAAAACCCTTCCCTCAACCATAGCATAAAGCAGCATTTTCTTGGTTGCCTCTCCTTCTATAGACCTCCATGAGCATGTGCACATTTTGTACACCTACTCACTCACGATGTCCTTTAAAGACCATGGAGACTCAGGGCTGGGGGAGATGAGATGGAGAATGAGAAAGAAAATTCTATTTCTTACAAGCTTTCAGGTGGGGAGGAAGTGAGGGACAGAAGTTGCCCATTTCAACATTTCTATAGATTTTTATATGTTTGAACACAGTATGTCCATCTAGGGGTTGGGGAATAGCCATGTGGCCCATCCCAGGGAAGTAGGCAGGGGCCCAGGAAGGAGATCGTCTCAGCAGCCTTGGGCTCCAATGGACCTCCTCATCCAGCCCAACCCTGCTGTGGAAACCTTGTCAACCTTTCTTTGTTTCTGTGACTGGCTTCGGGCTTTATCTCCAGTAATGTGAGAAAGCGCCCCAGTAAATGGGATGAAATGTGACTGACAGATGCACATTCTACCCAAGTGTCTACAGTTAACTCCAGTGCCTGCAGCCTCCAGATCACCAGGGTCACCTTCCCTGTGCTGACCCTGTCCTGACTGTCCCTGCAGTCATTTCCCACAGCTGTAGAGTACCCGCTGCCTGCTGAAATTAGGATTTCTCAGCCTCTCCATGATACACAAACACAGCCAATAGGAGAAATACAACACTCCCTTATTTCTTACCATCACATCCTCTGCTGCTGGTCCAGAACACTACTTCCTGTGAAGTCTCCTCCTACCATGTCAGTTTCGTTCTCAAAGCTATTGTACCTGCACTCCTACACACACACACACACACACATGCCGCCGCCACCACCTCCTCTTTAATCTCAGTTCTGGGCACAAGCCAGCATCACCATCCTGTCTCAGCAACAATGGCGCCAATGCTTTAATGTTGTTTGGCTGCTGCTTAGGAATGATGTATGTACACCATACAGATTAATCTGCAACCACGACTAGGAATCTCCCATCTTGGGGCTGTATACATGACCTGGTCTGTAAGGTGCTTACTTTTTGAGTACAATAACCAGCCCCCGTACTTTTGTGTAGTAATGTCTTCCAAGTTGAAACATTGCATCCTGAAAGAGGGAAGAGTCTATTTGGGCTTACAATGTTAGAGAGCATCTCCAGGGAAGCCAGGACGGGAGCTTAAGGCAGGAACTGAAGAGAAGCCATGCTTACTGGCTTGCTCACTCATGGCTCGCTCTGCCTGCCTTTTTATGCCACCCAGGACTACCCGCCCAGGGTAGGTAGCACCCCCAGTGCTGTGGGCCCTCCTATATCAATCATTAATCAAGAAAATACCCCTCTCAGAATTGCCCACGGGCCAGTCTGATGGAGTCATTTTCTCCACTGAGGTTCCCTCTGCTCAGATGATCCTAGCTACCATGACCTGCATGGCTGAGACTTGATCTGACTGGGGTCAGGACCTCATCCCCTCTTTACTCATTCACTCAGAGCTTCCTTGGTTCCCCCCATCTAATTTATGTCAAGTTAACAAAACACACCTGTCCATGGTTTACTCCACCTGCTTTGAGTATGATTTTCTTCGTTTTGTTTTAGTTTTGGTTGGTTGTTTTTATTTTTTTTGTTTGTTTCCAGACAGGGTATTTTCATAGCCTTGGCTGTCCTGGAACTCACTCTGTAGACAAGGCTTGCCTCTAACTCACAAAGATCCTCCTGCCTCTGCCTCCAGAATACTGGGATTAAAGGTGTGCACCAACACAGCCAAGTATCCTTTTCCTCACCAAGTATCCTGGGCTGTGCATCTACCCCCAATTCAGAGGGTAGCCCAGCTCAACTCCCCCTGCTTCATATGCCCCTACAGGCTTCTCAACTCTCCCAAGACAGGATGGAAAGCAGTGAAGCAGTGTACCTGTCCCTCTTCGCTGTCAACTTAGTTAGACTGAGAGGCACCTCAGAGGGTCGGAAAGCACACTTCTGGGTGTATCTGGGTTGGTGTTCCCAGGGACATTTGACATAGTAACTGAGAGGTGCAGACCGAATATGGACAGCACCATTCAATGGGCTGAAGCCCAGGGGGGAAAAAAATGGGAGAGGAAAGCCAAACAAGGTCTATCCTTGCCTCCCATGGCCATGGTCTATCCTTGCCTCCCATGGCCATGATCTATCCTTGCCTCACATAACCATAGTCTATCTTGCCTCCCATAACCATCATCTATTCTTGCCTCCGATGGCCATGGTCTATCTTGCCTCCCATAGCCATGGTCTATCTTTGCCTCCCATAGCCATGGTCTATCTTTGCCTCCCATGGCCATGGTCTATCCTTGCCTCCCATAACCATCATCTATCCTTGCCTCCCATAGCCATGGTCTATCCTTGCCTCCCATAACCATCATCTATCCTTGCCTCCCATGGCCATGGTCTATCTTGCCCCCCATAGCCATGGTCTATCCTTGCCTCCCATAGCCATGATCTATCTTTGGCTCCCATGGCCATGGACATTGCACAATTTCACACCTTCACATGTGAGTAAACATGCAAATGTGGATATGCACACACAAATACACACATTTAACTTGGTGGAAACAATGATAAAGGAACTAAGACTTTAAAAGTTTAGATAATTTACCTACATAGTCAACATCTAATAGACAAAGCCTGGTCTGGCCACTGGTGGGTTCTGACCCTCTCTGCCAACATCACCATGGGAGCAATTTGTGGGCTGAGTATGACCTGGAATGAACCTGACTTCCATCCCACACTTCAGGATACCAGTGGTTTCTTGACACACCCTGTGTCATATGTAAAAGGATTCCCCAGATTAGGGGTGGTTTGGGTGAGTTGGCGTCCAGCATCATGGCTGCCCTTGTAGATGTGCATATGTTTCTCCAGCTGGTGAGCTTCTAGCTGGGTCTCAGAAACTCACAAGTCCACAGTCCAGCCTTCTTTGAGAGCAGCTTTGGAATCTTACCCCAGCAGACCCTTCATCTCACCCAGACTTGGGTACGTGGAAATGCATCCACATTTTCTTGGGCTGCTATTGTACAACACTATTCTCCCAGCCAAAGAGCGTTCTCTGAATGAGTCCAGCTGTGTGTGTTTGCAAAAGATCATCATAGTTAGGCTTGCTAATAGTCTGTGTTCCCTCACAGGAGAGAGTCACAAGGGTCATGGGACCCTCACCTGTGTATTCAGCAAGTGCTCAAAGCCATTGTTCACAGTCCTGTCCTAGTGACCTCTGGATCCTGGTCAGGGGATAGAATACACAATCCGAGGAAGACTGAGGTAGGGAGTTTCATCTTTGTAGCCAAGGGGAAGCCATTTTCCATGCTAGGTGAAGACTTCAGAGTGGCTACTTTGGGGTCACCCACACTCCTGTCAATAACCTCTCCCTCATGAGTTCACCAGAGGAACTTTAGTAAGTCAAACTTTGGTTGTCATTGGACCTTTAGAAGATAAGAGGTAGACATAGCCCACCTAGTCAGCACCCTTCACACCTGGAAAAAGTTCTCATAAGAGCAGCATTGACTAGAAGGGTCTCTCTCATTGTGCAAGTCCCCAGATCTGAACCCAAACAGTCTTTTCAGGCAGATTTAGTTTTAGGGCAAATCGTGGAAAAATGAACCTTTTAGGAAAGTAGATGCTGCTTCCCATGTGCTCACCCTGTGAGTTTGCTTCCCCAGGCAGCAGCCTGGAACAGGGAGGACAGCCACCACCCCTCCTCACCGGGCCAGTAGCCAAGCCAGCAAGCCTCCTTCACCAGAGAACTCCTCATACTACTGTGGGCAGCTTTCAAGCTTGCCCTCTAGCTGGAGGCCATACCAGCCACTTAGCACACAGCAGTTTCAGCCCACTGGCTTTCATTTTACCTATCTCTTGCCTGAAGAAGCTCAAGGTTAAAGGCTTGCCCCAGCCACCCTGTCAGGAAAGAAAGAAAAGCAATTCAAAGGCAGAGTTGTCTGTGGAAGTTGGCCTAACCCTGAGCAGAGCACAGTGGGCCCTAGACTAGCATAAGCCTGTTCGTCCAGAGCTATCGCTGCTTGCTTGCCTTTGTGACACTTTAGGCTGATACTTTTCCTTCTAGACCATGCAAATAGCCTTTGACAGTGCATGATGACTCCAGTAGCCCATGACAAGAGTGACAGAGACTCTTGAGGGCCTGGAGTCCTTTTCTATCCAGCTTCCACTCAGGGCTCATCTGTCCCATAAAATCAGTGTGGAGTCCAGATCTCATAGTGCTGCACTAACAGTTACAGGAATACCCACAAATTAGAGTTATCCTAATCTGGGGAAATCTTTTAAATATGACACAATGCATGTCATGAATGGCACCAGGTGAGACCTCAGAGAACATAAAAAGTCACACTGTGCATGGAAAAGGTAAACGCTAGTGGCATCAGTGGAGTGCACATAGCCCAGAAAGAAAGAAATCCTAAAGAGGAAACAGCTGGGGAGGGGAGTGACCTGGACGACTTCCTGAAGGGGGCACACTTGAACTTAGGCAGGTCTACTGAGGCAACAGAGAAAGGAGAAGTGAATGAGCCAAGGCACAGGGCAGGGGCAGGCTTGAAGCCACCTCCTCCAATTAGAGAGAGGAAGAGAAAGTGCTGCAGCCTTTGGCCATGAGCTTCCTCCCTGGGCAGCCTCCTTTCTTCATATCCTGCTCAGCACCACCAGCCACAGGATGCTATTACAGGCACCCTATGCTGACTGCCTGGGACTCCCGTTCCCATGGTCAGTCCTCAGTGGTTGAAGGACCATGGGGGTGCCCAAGACATCACCTGCCTGGGAAGGATCTCACACAAATACATGTGCAAACTCAAGCACACGCATATTTGGACGCCTGGCTGAGCTAAGGAGACTCATATTCTTGGTAGACTGAAACAGAACTACGAGACATATAGTGGCCAGGGACTGGCTGGGGTGGAGCTGATGCCTCCTCACGATCTGGAAAGAGGAGTAATATGACCTCATCAAGGAAATCTTCCATTTTTGTAGTCCTTGGTAAAGTTGCTTATTTTGAATGAGTCCACTGAAGATGCTTCAGTTGCCAATGTTAAAACTGTCAAAGTTAAAATGGAGTTCTTCAAGTTGAGCCCAATATATTGGAGGGGACAAAACTTGGGGGCAGGTGGTTCTCCCTCACATATGTTGTTATAAAAAATATTGCAAGGTCTCTGAAAAGCCCAGTCATACACCAAAGACCACTAGAACTTATCACAGAAAGCTGTTTCTGGACAGTGTACACCAGCCTGCTGGACCCTGCATGGCCATCACCCTTACTATCCATCCTTGTAATCAAGGACCGATATCCCAGAACAGTCTTGGTAGCCATCATCATTTCATCTCCAGACGAGACTGGGCACATCCAGGGTGGTATGGTCATAGACTCACTTTACCTTTAGAAATTCTTGTTTGTAATCCTGGTGTCATACACCTGTAATCCAGCTGCTTGGGGGCTGAGGCAGGCAAGGTTAAGCCTTGCCTGGGCAATTTAGTAGGACCTTTCCGTAAAATTTAAAAATTCATAAATAAAGGTATGTTGCTTGTTGGAAGGGTACTTGGCTGGCATGCATGTGCAAGGCCCTGGGTTCATCACTAAATAAGATAAATTAAAAGTCAGGACTAGAAACATGGCTTAGCAAATAAGAGCACTTTAGTGCTTTTTCAGAAAACTTAGGTTTGGTTTTCAGCATCCACATCAAGAGGGTCAGAATCACCAATAATTCAAGCTCCAGGGGGACCCGATACCCTCTTCTGGTACCTGTCTGTATGCACATGGTGCACATAAAAACATGCAGGCACGTGTCTACACATAAAAAAAATAATTTTAAAAAATTAAATCCTCATTTTTCTGTCTCCCCAGATATGCCTATACTCCAGCACATATCCTAGATTTGAGTCTCTAATATTCACATTAAACTTGTTTTCATTGCAGTCAGTCTCTCTCTGTCACTAGGTCTTACAGTGAAAATAACCTTTGCTGACACAGAGGGAAAGCAATGTTTTCACTAAGCATCTCGTGAATGCTGGGGAAATTAGCCGTGGACTCCCCTCACCCTCCCACTAACCAGGTGGGGCCCAGCATCATTAGCCCTTCTCTGCAGAGCAGATGATCAAGGCTCCTGGGATGTTAATACTGCCAGTTTGGCAGGATCTAGACTCGCCTAGGTGGTGAGCCTCTCATCACAGCTGTGAGGGAGTTTCTAGATTTGTTGGAGGGAAGTGGGAAGACCTACCCTAGCCATGGGTGGTACATTTCCAGGGGCTGAGGTCCTGGATGGAAGCTGAGAGCTGGCTCCGACTCTCTTCCCAGTTTCAGATACGATGACAACATCCGACTCAATCTCCTGTGCCCCACTGTGCCCCAACATACTCTGCCATGCCCTGCTGTGCCCTGCCGTGATGAACTGTTCCCTCAAATCTGAGCCAAAAGGAACCTCTCTCTTTAAGTTGCTCTGTAAAATATTTTGTCAGCTCTGAAAGTCAAAGGCGACGTGCACCCTCCCAGAAAGGGGTGGAGCCTGCCTGTCTTTCTCTTCTGCCTTTTCTCTCCCAATAGCCTAGAACTTCTAGCCTGGTGTTTGAATGATCATGAGACAAAACATAGTTTCCTTTGGAAAAACCAACATAGTCTTATATTTCAATATAAACATATTGTGATATTTAAGAATTTATTTTTAATTTAAATATTAAATGTATTAGTGGCATTCAAAGTATTTTCAGTTTTGTGTGTCCATTCCTGTATATTCCTCTGGAGCATTTCTATCAACCATTATTCTCTCTCTCTCTTTTTTTTTTCTGTCTTTTGGACTCAGGATACATCACATAAGTGGCGTTGTGCATACATAGGCCTTTATACCTGGCCTTCTTCATTTCAAACGGTGTTTTCAAGGTTCCTCTATGCTGTACCTCATATTTCATTCCTTTTGAAGACTTAATAGTAATCCATATTTGCTTATACAATTCATTTGTTGATCAACATTTGAGATGTTTCCACTTTGTGATATTGTGAACAGCAGAGAATGTTCATGAAGGAAGGGGTGTGTGTGTTAATGAAACCACCTGTTTTAATTCTTTTGTATATAAAGTCGGAGTAGAATTACTGGATCAGACAGCAACTGAGCTTTTTGAAAAGCCAATGTAGCTTTGCTTTTTCTGTGCTGCATTTTCCTGTGGTTCTGGGGACTGGCCTGGCATGCCAGGCTTCCAGTCTCCCACTGAGCTACATCCTTGGGTCTCTTTTCTTTTTTTCTTCTGAGGCAGGGTCTCACTAAGCTGCCCAGTCTAGCCCAGAACTTTTCCTTCTTTCTCAACCTCCCCAGCAGCTAAGCCCACAGGCCTGCATCGCCAGGCCCCACTTATGCCTCACTTCCCTTGAAAACATTTAAACCTCCCCTGTGACAAAGGACAATAACACCTTCACCAACCTGAAAGCCAGGCTGTTTATTTTTTATATTTCATTTTGTTATTTTGCAGATGTGTGGTGTGTTTGTGGTATGGTTTTTGCATGTGAGTACATGGGTATGTGGCCTGTGCATGTGTATACACAAAAGCCAGAGCAGGGACATAGAATTTCCTTCTCTATGGTATTCCACCTGACTGTTTCAAGCTTCTCACGGACCCAGCAGCTTGCCTTTTTCAGGTAGGTTATCTGGTCAGCAGTGAGATGTCAGTTTCCACCCCCAATGCCAGGATTGCAGACACATCCAGCCATGTCCAGCTTTTTGCATGGGTGCTGGAGATTCTAACTCCAATCCTCAAGCTTACAAAGCAGGTTCTTTTATACCCTGAGCTATCCTCGAAGCCCTGGAACTTTTCCTGTCCCTGGGCAGTCTATCATGATAGCAGTCAACCCCGGGTATTGCTTGTCCTCAGTGCCTGGGAATTACAGAGAGAACTCCTGTCCCCAGCCCATCCTTGAAAAGGGGAGGAGGTGGGATGAAGTATTACCAGTAACCCAGCTCCCACTACCCAGCAGGGCACGAGTAGGAGGGGATTGTGGGTAATGGGAAATTTGCATTTCAATCTCCAAATACAAATTAAACCCAAAGTTGTCATCAAAGAAAAGATGAAGATGAGGATCAAGATGATTCCACAGTCCTAGAAAAGAAGAGATTAAAGAAAGGGAATTGAATGCATCTTTAAGGAGGTTTTAAAAGGTGTTAATGCAGACTAATGCAGTTAATGAAGGTTAGGTGGGATAAATGGTGGCTCATTAGCATCTTCCACCAGAGGAGAACTCTTTGCACCTTTCCTCATATCAAAGCCTGGATTCTTCCTCTTAAGAAGACAGCCTCGATTATTTTAAAAGGAAGGGGAGATTAAAAATAGACTCATGATAACTGCCTCTTCCATAATAGTCACTATTTATTTCTTTTCCTCCAAACTCAGCTTCATCATGCATCACATATTCCGCTGCCCTTGAACCCACGCAGCGTAGGCTGGTGATGAGCTTTGTAAAACCAGTAATTAAGTTCAAGGATTCAACTTCCCACTGGCATCCCCTGTTCCTTTGTCTGGGAAAGAAAAAGAACCTCAGACAGACCAAGGAAGTGCTGGATTATCAGCCAGGGATCTGGGGAAGAATGGGGCTGATAAAATGAATATATATGAAAATGGAATGTAGCCAGTTAGCTTACATTATACATGCAGTCTAGCAATGGCTGAGAACTGGAGAGGCTGGAACCCCCATAGCTGGATGCCTCAGCAGCCTCAGTCTCCCTCTGCAGGCCTGGAGATGTCCTGAGGAACTGCTAGTCTCCTGTCTGTGTTGGAAGACCAAGAAGCTGGGTTCAAATGTCAGCAAAGAGCAGCAGCATCGACGCACTTACCAACAAGGGGTGAAGGCAGGTAGGCAGAATGATTCTCTAGATAGATGTGGCAACCTGGCTATGACCCCAGCAGTCATGAGATAGACACAGGGCATTGCTGAAGCAAGCTGGCTAGCTAGATAGCCAAATGAGTGAGCAAAGACGGTGGAGAGTACTATTGGAAGGCACCTGGCACCAGTCTTCACCTCAGTACACACACACACACACACACACATATACTCATGCACACATACACACATGTGTACCTATATACTGGTGAACACAAATACACACCTACCACATATACACATGCAAAGAGAGAGAGAGAAAGGGGGTAAAAGAAAAGTCAACACATACACCGGGCACTGATATTTAGCTCACTCCTCAGCACCAGTTAAGACTGGGTGGCTAGAAAACTTCAACAAATGAGTGAATGAATTTATTTCTGTAAATAAAGAACTAGAAAATTCCATCTCACCTTTTTCCATTTTTTAGAAGATTGTCCCATATAGCCCAGGTCGGCCTTAAACTCATTATTTACCTAAGGATCACCTTAAGGCAGATCATCCTGCTTCTGCCTCCTGAGTACTGAGATCATTAGCTTATGCCACTATACTCAAGTACTGGGAATTGAACTCAGGACCTCAAGCAAGAACTCTACCAATTGAGCCACATGCTCAGACCTCTAGACCATTTTCAAATATTTCTCCTTTGTATTTAAGCCCTTAATTAGCTACTATTCTGTTGCAGTAAACAACTCTGACCAAGACACAGTAGAGCAGAGAAGAAATAACTCATTTCGGGTCACAGTTCCATCGGGTGAGTGTTCATGATGGTGGGGCGGCAAATAGCAGGTGTGGTAGCCAGAGCAAGGAGCTGAGAGCTCATGTCTGGACCCTCAAGCTCAAAGCAGAAGGGAAAACTGGAAATGGGAGAGGTTTTTTATTCTCTGAGCCCACCCCTGATGATGTAATTCCTCTAGTGAAGCTGCAACATCCACACCTCTCCAACAGCACCACCGACTGGAGACTTGATGTTCAAACGCCTGAGATTGTGATGGACATTCCTCATTCAAACCACCACAAGCCTGCTTCCGGCATCCAAGAGATTTGATCTGAGACCACATTCAAAATCTCTGTCCTCATGGCTGCCCTATTCATAATGCTAGCCCATCTTTGAGGCCCTACCACAGGGCACAGTGCCTTCTGTTCTATCAATCACATGCTGACTTGAGACACTTGGATAGAGGAGAAAGTTATCTTTGTGTTCTTTGTCCCCTCCCACCAGGTTAGACTCATGAGTTCTTACCATTGTTAAGGCCGTTTCTATGTTCACTTTAGGCTCCCTGGGGCCAAGGTCTCTGCCTTCCCTGTAACGGAGTCCATATAGTTCCCAGTCTCCAACAGAACCAGCACCAGGCCAGGAAGCAGAGAAGCATTGGGGGGGGGGGTGACTGCCTTTCTAGAGTAACAATTCACCAAGAGGGAGAGTTCAATTGCAAGCTTCCTCTCACCACAAGCTTGGAAACAGACAAAGGCCACCACACCGCCCCGGTCGGGGGAGAGGGGCAGGGAGGACCTGGTGGCTTTATGGACTGTCATATTTACTATTATGCAATGCATCACTGGTTGCGAGATGAATCAGCTCTCACAGGAGCCACCCTTTCTCATTTTTTTTACCTTTGCTGACCAGAGCTTCAGTGGGTACCACTGACAGCATTTTGGGGGCGCATAAACATCTCTCATGTCAAGTAAAGCTGGTGTTTAAGCACATTGAAGGAGGCTAGTGACCGTTTCCATTGCCTTTCACTAGGGGGAGGGCTAGCATTCCAGGAACCCACTAGCCCAGAGGTGGAGATTAAGAACATCATGTTTACAAGGCAGGCTCTGGTTTCCCAGGAAGCTTTTATTGGTGTTACAACAGCTGGGACCCACCACTGGAACCCTGTGCTGTGTCTGACAGAATCTCACTGCAGCCTGGAGAGAGATGTGATATGCTAATTAAAAACCATCCCCACATTATCCTTGAGCAAGGACAGAGCCCAGAGTTCCTACAAGTGACCTCTGTGCCTCATGCCACAAGGAGGAGACTAGCAAGCATGTGACCCGAATTGAATGGGGTTGCCATGTTTGTGTTCCTCATTTTCTGCTGATAACCTGATGTCTTGGCTCAGTGGAGAAATTGTTTACTTTCTCCAGTGACGGGCAAGCAGAGGAGGAGGCCTTTTGTGGCTGTCTAGTTGGTGCTGGCACTGCCCAGAGGCTATGGGGTAAAAGTGTGCCAGTCTGGCTGGGTGTCACGTGTTGAGTGGAAGTATGAGGGGCAGACAGAAGCCAGAAGAGGGTTGGCAGAGCAATGGGAAATGCAAGCATAGACCACACCCACTGGATCCTTCGTAAATCTGAAATTGCAGGAGAGCAATTAGAGATCCCACTCTCAGAGCATCCATCCTCTTCAGAATAACTGCAGCAGCTTGCACTAGACCCCAGGGCTTGCTGGTTGACTTCCCTCCTGGAAGGAAGTGGTAGAGAGGGGCATTAAACTCTCCCCTGAGATTGAAGCCATTTGTGTGTCATTCTGTCTTAACTGTGAATGCTCTCCTGTCTGCTAGAGTGTGAGAGCATCTATGTGAAGAGGGAGGCTTCCCATCTACCCAGCTATGGGGAAGTCATTGTCTATGCTGAGTGAAGATGAATATTTGTTTACACTGTGTGCAGATGTGTCATTGTGGTTGGTTTAATAAAAAGCTGAACAGCCAATAACTAGACAGGAGAGGTTGGATAGAACTTCCGGGAAGAGAGGAGAACTCAGGAAATGAAACTAGGCACAGGGTGGGGGTGCCAGCGAGATACTGAGGAAGTTGGACATATATTATGAAGGATAGGCAACAACATAGGTGACATAGGAGTCACTTATGCTCCTGTAAATAACTCTACACCTATGCTCTGTAAGTATTACTTGGGTTTGTTGTTGGTGCCCTATATGGAGGCCTCATAGCCAGCTTCTGTGTGTGCAGGTGAGAGGGTACAGGAGAAGATATGCTTCCCAGAGCAAACACACAACTGCCCTTAGCAATGGCTGCTCCCGAAGCCCTGGGTACAGACCTAGGTCCCAATCCAAGCTTTTCTTTTGTCATGCTCTAGGCTGCCTCTGGCACTTCCGAGGATTCTCTTCAAGACAGTCACTAGTACCAACATATATGAGAAGAAAGAAATCAAGGGGCAGAGACATGGCTCAGTGGTTAACAGCGCTTGCTGCTCTTGTAGAGGACCCAGGTTCTGTTAGTTCCCAGCAGTCACCCCCAGATAGCTCACAACTACCTGCCAGTTGAGTTTCAAGGAACCCAACCCCCTCTCTGGCCTCTGTGAGCACCTACACACACATGACTTATAGACAAGCAGGTGCTCACATGTACATATGCCATAAAAAATAACTCTTAAAGTACAAAAGAGAAGAAATATCATTAGATTTGTGTCAGAGAAACTGACACCCCACAGGGTGTTAGCCTAACATAACACTCTGAGAGTGCATGGTACACTGTCCAAAATGGCACTTGCTCATGTGGGGTATTTCACAAGGGCCAAACAAGACTAAACCACATCAAGGTAGGGATGTGCCAATCACTGTTGCCATGAGGGTCAAAGCAAGGCCACTCCTGCTTGAGGAGAACTTCCTCTTCCTCTTCTGTCTCCTGAGGACAAAAATTCAAGCAAAGGTACATGAACACACACTCATTCACAGATGTACATGCATGCACAAACACACCACACACATGCACACTAACAGGCAACACATACACCTACACACACACACATACACACACACACACACACACACACACACACACACACACACCACATGTGCACATTCCTAGGAAAAATAACAACTCACAGGCAAGGAACACTCCCCCTACCCCCAAGTGCAGAGGGGCAGCCTTCCTTGACTCCCTGGAAGGACACAATGTTCCTAAGCTTATGTGACCATGAAGCCAAAGTTTCCCGACTTCTGATTATAAAGTCCCAGGCCTCCAGCAGTGCCTGTCCCCCCAGCTCCAGTCAGGAGGCACAGTGACTAGACACTCTGAGAGAGCACACTTGGTGAGGGGCAGAACTGAGACTCTAAAGTGTGACTAACTTAGCAGGGGATCAAACACTAACACAGAGCTGGGGTTTGAACTCATACCTTCTTGTGGATGGGGCCTTGCACACTAAGACTCCCCAGGTCACCGACTGCCCACAGTGACGGTCACACCATGAGACGATGAATTTTACAAATGACTTTGGGAGCTGATCGTGCTGTGGGAGCTCAGTCAGTCATAAGTAAAACAGAAACACAGCTTTACCTTACATTGGAAAAATGGCAACCAGGCCGTATGTTGACTACACAGGGCCTTGCAGCAGCTGGCCTTTACTCCCCTGACCTTGAATGACCTTGACTTAAATGTGACAAATGGACAAGCTTATTGGGCTTGATGCTGATACCACTACAGTGGTTGACATCTGGACTCACATTAGCTTTCCTACGTCACACAATTTACTCTGATTTTAATTACAGGGGTGGGTGTTAGGAGCTGAGGGGTAGGGGAGAAACCTGAGTCCCTTTCTCATAGGAAAGGAGTAGAGCTGGGGAGATTTGAGCAAGGGCAAGACCCTGAGTGCGGATGCCCAGAACCCTAGGCCCCTGTGAACCTGAAGGAAAAAGGGGCTGTCTGTAATCAGCTAACACAGCAGCAAATGAGAGCCCCCGCCCCAAACAAGGTGGGAGATGAGGAATGACACAGACGATGTCCTCTGACCTCCACACACATGTGGGCAAGCTCACAAACACACCATACATACATAAAGAATGTGAGCCAGGAGAGAAGGGAGGGAAGAGAAGGAGGATGAATAGAAAAGCCATTTATTAAGTAAGTCTATTAAGAGAGGTCAGTTAGCTGAACCGGTTCATTTCCTCCCAGGCTGTAAACACTCTGGGCTTCAAATAGGCCATGTGACTTGTCCAAGGTCTTGCAGCTGGTGGGATGGGAATCCTGCCACTGCATGATTCCTGCTTCCTTCCTTCCCACAGTCTGTATTATTCCCTGCAAGACCACACATATGCATGCACACACGCGCATGTGCGCACACAGCCTCCCAGAACAAATTAACTAGGCTCTGGGGGTGACTTGTCATACCATCAGTCACAGCATCACAGGTGGGGAGCGTTTGAAAGGTTGTTAGCAAACTAATGAATTATATAATGGCTGCCCAGTAATTCCCAGGCTACAGTCAGCTTCTGGAAAACCGGCTCACATTTGAAGAAGATTAAGCCGCATATGAGCTGGTCCTGACAAGCTTTGAGTGCTGCCCTTTTTCGGAGAACATTTAGTCTGTGAAAAAAAACTGGGAAAATGCAAAGTCAAGGTTACCTAGGGAATAACTCTGAGGGGAGCCTAAGGTCAGTCGGTTGACAAGCAAAAGTCACCTGTATCCAGCCCAGAGCCTTCACAGTACCCCAGGTATACAGTGACATAACCTGCAAACCCTGGTATACAAAGTCAGTCCTGAGTACCAGAAGAGATACAGGGCACCCAAATTCTCAGTCCCCCTTTATTTGAGGCACACTCCCAAGGATGAAAGCACCCTGTAGTCTTGGGAAAAATTTTAGTTTGTAGAAGCCAGATATTGATCTGAAACCCTCGGTCCAATGAGGAAGATGCTAATGGTGGGCGTGGCGAAGCCAGCCCTAATAGCAGAATGGAAGGGAAGGAGGAAGAAAAAGCCAAGCCTGCCTTTGAGGGGCCTCCAGACAGATAGGGGAGACCAAGGCCCCACTATGGCCGGGGAAGGAGGTGGCACTCGGTTCCACAGGAGATGCCATCCTTGAATTGTCACTCCAGTATCAAGCTGGATCCCAGTAAGCCTGGACTTCTCTGCTAAGCATCCCTGGAAGAGCTTCTCAGGTATAAATGTTTATATTGATGTCCTTAAAATTTCATTGCTCAGCTCGGAATGCCACATTCTGTTTACAGGCCTCCGCTGTAGCTGCACCTAATTCAGCCCAGGTCTGAGGAAATCCTGCTATAAGTCCACAGAGAGGCCAGTCCTGGAGGACAGGATGCTGAGGCCTCAGAGGTGAGTCCAGGTTATGACCAGTTTTCACATAACTATGGAGATGGTCCTCCAACTCTCTACTCAGGTCTGCAGGGCAGCATGGGGCACCTCCAAGGGGCCAGTGGGAACCTGATTCTTCACCCAGCTTCTCCCCAGTGACACCTGCTTCCTAGGCTCTGCCAGCCATGAGGATCTCTAGCTTCTTTTCTGGGTTCGAGGTGCTGGGACTTCCCTTTTCAACAGCCTTAGGACCTCTTCCACTATGAAGTAAGTTCTCAATAATTTTACTTGTCAGCTTGTCACAGTCTAGAGATGTCTAAGTGGAAAGCGTCAATGAGGAACTGCAGAGGTTAGACTGGCCTATGGGCTGTCTGTGATGGACTGTCTTGACTGTTGATTGATTGGGTGGTGGTATTCCCCAAGCAGGTTTGGTTTTAGACTGTAAGGGAAAGCTATTCGAACCCAAGCCAGTGAATGAGCCAGCAAGCGGCATGCCTCCATGCTTTCTACTTTTCGGTTCCCCCTTGCGATCCTGCCCTGGCTTCCCCCAATGGTGGACTGTGTGTTGGAAGTATAAACCAGATAAATCTTTCCTCCCCTAAGTCACTATTGGCCATGGTCCTTGTCACTGCAACTGAATGAAGCTGGTTGTCTTAGGGTTTCATTGCTATGATGAGACCCCACAACTCTTATAAAGGAAAACAGTGAATTGGGTGAATCATTTACAATTCAGAGGTTTAGTCCATGATCATCATGGCAAGAGGCAAGGCAGCATACAGGGAGACATGGTGCTGAAGCTGGGAATCCTTACATCTTGATCCAGAGGCAACAGAAAGTGAACTGAGATACTGGCTGATCTTGAGCATACGTGAGACCTCAAAGCCCCACTTCTACAGTGACATGCTTCTTCCAACAAGGCTGCACCTACTTCAACAAATCACACTTCCTAATAACGCCACTTTGCGGGGAGGCAGTTTTTAAGCCACCACACTAGCATGTGATTTTAAAAAAGCTCTCTAATTGCTACTGCCCTCCTGACTTTGCATGTCTTTCCATCATCCTTGAACTCATGGCTCCAAGGAGACCACAGATATTTGTCAGCCTGTGACCCCAGAAGCTTCAAACATGAGCTTCCTGCAAAGGCAACTTTGCATGGCTCAAAGGAGTCACTGACCAGACCTAAACCTGAACAGGTCCCCAGTCACCATGTCAGGGACTTCGATGTCCTTTTCAAGTTCAAATCTCAACCTTCAAGGTACTCAGTGACCACCTTGAGTCCCTGAGACCCTTCCCCTACTGTGGAAAATTAGATATAGCAGAACCACAGTTAACTCCTATGCCCCAGCACATCTAAGAGGGGTTGCTGGAGGGAGTCACCCCTGTGACTGCATTTCTGTATTACTAAGAATTGCTTTCTGGGAAAATATCAGTTGGCAGTAGATAAGCTGGGCCATGGAGGCCAGCCCTCTGAAGCGAGAGTTCACAGAAGAAGAGGGGTACTGACTTGTTGGATCGCCCCAACTGTGAAATACTTTATCACTGTTTGCAGTGTCAGAGTATGCCCTGACCATGGATGTGACCATACAACAAAATATTCCTGGGCAGAATCCACAGGGAACACACATCTTTGCTTTGTGAGATCTTTGCATCCTCAGGAGCACTGACTGCAGCTTCCATCCATCATCCAGAACAAGGGGAGCAGGGTGTGAGGTCCAGGGTAACAGAAAGGTGGTGTGTCGGTTAGCTTTAACGGTTCACTTGGTACAACTTAGATTCATCTGAAAAGTCTTCATAAGGAGTTACCTAAATCAGGTTGCTCTGTGGGCATATCTGTGTGTGACACTGGGTCAAGGAGTGTTTTGATTGTTAATTAATCTGGGAAGACCCAGACTACTATGGGTAGCACCATTCTTTAGGCTGGGTCTGAACTGTTCTAAGAATGGAGAATGCTTTCAAGCCAGCAGGAGCATTGGTACGTTCATTTCTCTCTGCTCTTGACTGTGGGTGTGATGCGACCAGACATCTCAAGCTCCTGCCTCTGAGACTTCCCTTCAGTGATGAACTATGAACCTGTGGTCATAAGCCAAATATACCCTTTCTCCCTAAGTTTCTTTTGGCTGGGTATTTCTAGCACAGAACCAGAAAGGCAACCAGAGCAGGAGGTGGGTGTGGGGAGCAGGGGAAGGCTGTACTGGCAGCAGGCACCCTTGTTGCCTGAGCCATTCAATGGATGTCATACCACCCCAGTTCCTTCATCAGAAAGAGAAAAATAATTTCTTCTGGAAGAGGGTTTAATTATTATGGAAAGAGAAACAGCAGTGTCCAGAACTACCAAGGTAAAACTCACATCTCTTCTTCCTTTGGCCAGGGTGTCCCTTGGTAAGTGAAAAGACACCTTTTGAAGAATAAAGAGAGGAAGGAGGAGGAGGTGGATGGAGAGGGAGAGAAGTCTTACCCTGACTAGTAATAAAACTAGGGGAGAAGGTGGAATGGGGGGGCTGGCAACGAGCATCTCCAGAGCTTTCTGGAAGACAGAAACAGAAGTGCTAAGGAGAGACCGGGCAGAGACAGCTAAAGAAGCTGGTGGGGATGTGAGACAGCCCTGTAAGTGACATCTAGGAGCTGCTAAACGTTGGTGCAAAGGCACCAGCATAAGCCCTGAGCTCATGAAAAGAGCAGGTGCCCAGGGCCAGCTCGATGGCTCAGGCATTAAAGGCACCTGCTGCCAAGCCTGATCCGAGTTCAATCCCTGGAACCTCCACATGGCGGAGGGCGTGAACCAACTCCCACAAATCGCCATCTGGTTCCATACAAGCACCATGGCATGCATGTGCCCACACGCTCTCACACACATAATAAGTAAAAGTTATCTCTGTTTGTTTGCTTTTGGAACCACCTCAATGGAGGAAACAGAAGACAGTGTTGAAATAAATAAAAACTAACTCCTCAGAAGTTGAGATGACTCACAGATATCGTCTGCCAAGTGGCGTCTAGCTCCTCTGTGCTCTTATCCCCACCTCACCCGCATCACCTCATTTTTAGGAAATGGGTTCTTTGCCTGCTGTGTGTAGCTCCTGTAACATCTTCAAGGCAGTGGATTCTTACTCTGTGGGTTCTTCTGGGAGAGAGACTCTCTGTCTCTATGACTCCAAGGAGCTAGACCTCTTGTCCTTCCACGCAGCCAGCAGAGAGGGAACCAGGAAGGCTCTAGGTGGCTGTGACTCCTTGCTCCTCCTGATTGGCGTCACACAAACTTGGGAATGACGTCACAGCAGGTAACAAGTAGGTCATGAGAGGTTTTGGTTCCATGCTTCTATAGGGGAGAATGGTAGAAGAGTCGTGTCAGAAGCTCCAGGCTCAGCAGTTAAGATTTTCAATTGCTTTGAAAAACTATCCCTGCCTGGGCATGGAGGCACGTGTCTGTGGTGTCTTGAATGAGAAGAGTCTCTCATTGGCTAAGGTATTTGAACACTTGGTCCCCAGTTTATAACATAGTTTGGGAAGGTATTGCAGTCTTGCTGGTGGAAGCATGTCATGTGGGGGTGGGGGCGCTGGCTTTGAGTAAGTATACCCTTGCCCCACACTTCCAGTTTGTTCTGTCTGCTTCAGGAAGTTCCTTGGCCTCTCTGGGCTTCAGTTGATGTGAGGATTGAAAGCAGCTGGGAACATCATAAACTCAGAGAGTCTCTCTCCCAGAAGAACCCACAGAATAAGAACTCACTGCCTTGAAGATGTTACAGGAGCTACACACAGCAGGCGAAGAACCCATTTCCTAAAAATGAGGTGATGGGGATGATGTAGGGATAAGAGCACAGAGGAGCTAGAAGCCAGCTTCCTATTCCAGCTGCTATTGCCTTCCCCAACATTATGACCACACCACCCCCAGCCCTTGGAGTAAGACAAAAATAAGTGCTTTCATCCATAAATGCCTTTGTTCCTGATACTTTATCATGGCCACAGAAAAGTAACTAATATAACACCTTTAATTCCAGTGCAGAGAGACAGAGGCAGATGGATTTCTATGAGGTTAAGACCCCCCTGGTCTATACAGAGAGTTTCAGCTACATAGTAAGACCTTGATAAAACAACAAGACATCGGGGCGGTGTGGGGGGGGGGTTAAGAAAATTTAAATGGAGTATGGCTAGGCTAGGGATGTAGCCCAATTGTTACAGGCTGGCCTAGCACACACTGAGCCCCAGGTTTGACTGCTAGCATCACATAAAGTAGCCATGTTGGTGCCCCTTAGTAAGGTCAGCACTTGGGGAGGAAGCAGGAGGATCCAAAGTTCAAGGCCATCCTCTGCTACATAAAACATTTCCAGCCAGCTAGGGATACCTAAGACCTTGTCAGTAAATGAATAAACAAACAACATATGGTAAGTGCATCTCAGCCAGAGACCAACAGGTTATAAAGACAAAGAGATCAGGGACAGAAAGCTTGCAGAGGTCAGTGGCTTTCATTCACAGGCAAAGCAAGTCTGCTGGCTATTTCTACCTGGTTGTGGGTAGCAGCCCAGCAGCTCCATCCCTGTAACCAAGCAGCAATTATAGTAAGTGTTAAGCCACAACTAAAGGTGACACATTGAACATGGCTCTTGAGCACTTGGCTATCAAGTCAGTTAGCCCTCACCACCCCATGGGGGAGGTCCTGTTCAGATAAAGAACCTGAGGGGCTAGCAGGTTGTGACATCCACAGAGGGCATTCAGGCAAGGGCAGATGAGTTTTCTGCTCAGGCAGCCAGGTTCCATAAGGTCTCTCTGAGACTTGTCACTATCAATGTGACAAAGTGCCCCTATGGCACCACAGATTAGACAGAGGGACTGTGCAGAATGTTTTGTTTGCTTGTTTGTTTGACTGCTTGCTTTTTGTTTGTTTTGGAGGGGGGCTGCTGTTGCTGTTGTTTGAACTTGACACAAACTAGGGTCTTCTGGGAAGAGGGAATCTCAATTGAAAAAAAAATGACTCATCACACTGGCCTGTGGGTAAACTCATGGAACGTTTTCTTGATTCCTAATTGAGGAGGGAGGGAGGACCCAGCCCACTGTGGGTGATGCCACCCTAGGCAGGTGTATCACAAAGCAAGCTGATGGACTCAGTAAGCAGTGTTTCTCCATGATTCCCGCCACGTTCTCACTTCAGTTCTAGTCCTGATTTCTCCCACAGATCACTGATGGGGCTGTGGAAACCAAACAAACCCCTTCCTCCCTACGTTTCTCTTGACCATGATGCTCATCACAGCAACAGAAAGCAATCTAGGTAGAGCCAGGTCCTCCAAGACTCCCAAGGAAGTCCACAGCTTCTCACGGTTCCATAAGGACTCAATCTGTGGAGCTGGGAAGATGGTCCAGGTGAAACTGCTCACTACGCCAGCATAAGGACCTGAGTTTAATTCCCCCTCCCCAATCCACGTTGTGTGGTGGTGTGTGCCTGCCACCTCAGTGCTTGGGAAGGCAGAGATGGAAGGATTCCGGGGGCTTGCTGGCCAGCCAGATCTACTGAATCAGTGAGCTCCAGGTTCAGGGCGAGACCCTGTCTCTGAACATTAGGTGGAGAGCTGGCTCCATGACAGCACTTGCTGGCAAGTTTGACAACCTGATTCAATCCCAGGGACCCAGGGATGGTAAAGGAGACAACAGACTTCTAAAGTTGTCCTCTGACCTCTGCATGTAGTCCGTGGCATGTATATTATACACACACTAAATTATTAATGTAAAATTTATTAATGTAATAAAACTAAGATGGAGGAGATGCCTAACACCAATCTCAGCTCTCATGTGCATACATGTACACCCGTGCCACACACATTTAAATGTATTCTGTATCACTCCAAAAGATGAAATTGGAATCTCCGCAGGACAGAGCAAAGGAGTGGATTCCACCCACCTCAGCAGAGGGAGGTTGCCTGTGGACTGAGCCACTTGCACCAACACAAGTCTCAAAAGGTAGTGAGCTGCCCATTGTAAAAGAGAAGCAAGCAGAAACTTTCCAGAGATTTGGTAGAGATGCATGCAGGGTGCTCTCAACCCAGAATTCTGCAGCCCCAGGAGACTGTAGGGCTCTAGGGCAAATCACCTGCGATCAGACCGACCCAGGATCACTCCATTTCCTTGGCTCCATGCCGTCAAAGGTTACTTGTGTGGGCCATTCCTGCTTTTGTTCCTTTAGCCACTCGGCTACTACCCATTTCACCCAGGGCCTCCCCATGCTTGTCCCTGTCTTGTTTCTCTTTATCTTTCTGATGACAGAGCAGCCTGAGGCCACACTGACACCCAGTCACATCCCTAAAGCTGTATGGAAAATGTAGGTGGGGTCTATCCAGTTCATATGAATGTCTGGCTCTCCTCCACTCTGATGATCTGTACCAATAGACAGTCTGTCTCCCTGGTGCTGTCTCCCTGTCTCCTTTGAGCATCATGTTCTACCCTTTCTCTCCCTCACCATGCAAGTCCTTTAGATGATTGATGAGTGAACGTCACCAGGCATCTGAGGGAATCTCTTACCCCTCATATACCTTCTTCTTGCCTAACTCTTCAGAGTCCACATGAAGTGATGTATAGGTATGCCAGATGCCCACCATTTGTGACTTTTTGTTCTACATTCTGGTTCTTTCCCATGTCTGCAGGCCACACTTATATGCTGAGTCACCTTCAAGGAAGCTTGTAGGGGTCAGGCTTTGGTCAGGTAGCTTTGTTTTCTCAGCTGAGGAGGTGTGGGTGACACCCAAGGCTAGAACCCTCTGCCTGGAGAATAACACCCAACGATAATGGAGGTAGAGAATTGCAACAGTCAGCTGCAGCCTCCAGATACTCCTCCTCCAAGAAAGGGCTCCTTCATGAACTATGTGAACTCTGGTTTGGGTGGATTTCCCATCATTCCCTGATGAGGATTGCTCATTAGACCCCAACTAGCTAAGCACAACAAGGTGCGTCAGCTTTCTTTTGGGAGCCTGACACTTGGGTATAGGGAAGGGCAGATAGAAGTTCCTGAACCATGGGCCCTGTGGTAGCTTAAATGAGAAATGTCCCTCATGGGTTCATATATCCGAATGCTTGGTCCTCAGGCAGTAGTGCTGTTTGGAGAGGTTCTGCAACCTTTAGGACACAGAGTCTTACCAAAGGGCATGTCACTGGGAGGCAAGACTTGGAGAGTGTACAGCCTCTCACCACCTCTCTGCTTCCTGTTTGGGTTTGGAGGTGAGCTTCCTGCTTCCCGGCTGCCTTCTGCCATGTCTCCCCCACTATCACGGACACTTCCTCTGGAACTGTAAACCTAATAAACTCTTTCTTCTATAAATTGCCTTGGTCATGGCATTTTTATTACAGCAACAGAAAGGTCAAAGTACGGACCCCATCCTCACTACCCCTGCAGAAGCCCTGGGCCCTCGGTCTCCAAGACAGTGAATATCTTCAACTTTCTAGAATCTCTTCAGAGATGGGCCTCTTGGCATGTCTATGTGGGATTAACTTGATATAAATTTATTGGAGGTGGCTAGACTTGCCCACTGTGGGTGATGCCATTCACTGGCTAGGGTCCTGAACTGTATTAATGGAGAAATAAAACTGAACAGTAGCATCTATTGATTGCTCTCTGTGCCCTGAGGTTAGCGCCGTGGTCATGCCCCTGCCATGTTGGACTGTAGTCTCCCCCTATGAGCTGGAATAAGCCCTTTCTCCCTTGAGATGCTTTTGTCAGGGTATCTTTATCACAGCAATAACAAAAGTAGCAAAGACAATCTCCAAGGAGCTTATCTGCCGCCACCGCTGCACATGTGACCTCACAATGAACTGCCGGAGGGATGAAGCATGTCCTGTGTTACTTACTATATTGGAAGCTGAGTCCTAGTTTCTATGGAACCAAAAACTTCCTCCTTTGCCTTTTCCTCTGGGTCTAGCTGCTCCAAGTCCTACTGCTGATGCGAGTTGTAGCCACCCAGATTACTATGCTGAGCTCTGTTCGTCTAGCAAATTATCCACCTAAGAATCGTTTCCGGAGACTCTTCCCAGGGATAGAAGGGTAGATTGGCCCCAGAGCGCCACAGGGGTCAGGCTTGGCTTACAGGTGAACTCTCTTGTAGTCTACCTTTTAAGCCTCTTTCTGCCAGCTTCCTGGCTCTACAGTCAAGAGCATCCCCTAATTAACACCCAGTGTATTACATTCCCACTAGGAGGTCACATCCAGGAAACCCTACCCAATAACAGAACTATGTTCCAGGATCTCCAGTCTCCTAACATTTAGTGGCCACTAACAGCCTGATCATCAGTCCTTGACAGAGTATGAAACAAAAAAGCTTCACATTGTGAAAAGCTCAAATATTAAGTTTTTGAAATCTACAGCCTCGCTCCTGTACCAGGCTGCCTCTCACATGGTGATCTGAGGGTCCACATGACTTCCAGAACTGAGGACATGTAGTTGTACATACCCTTACTAGATTTTCTATGAGGCATTTGAATGCAGGTCTGTGCAGCCCTGAGTGGAAGAATAATCTTGCATGTGGAGAAAAGGCAGGGTTTTTCCTTTCTCTGAGGGTTTTAGGGGTGAAGAGGAGCAAATTGAGCCTTTGAAAGAGGGACTTAGGATTCTCAACTCACTGCCTAGCCCCTCTGGGGCACACCTACCTTTATGCAGGACACTCTGCCAGCATGCTCAGCCTCCCTGGAATCTGTGCCCAGTGCCAAGACTCACTCATTCTGGCCACTCCAGCTCCAGGAATCTATCCAAGCAGTAACAGAGCTGAGAGAGCCTTGGCATCAGGCAGGAGATAAACACCACTCAGCAGAGGCACCCAGGCCAGATGATAGCTCCAAAGAAGGCAGGACTGCAAAAGACCATCTACCCACAGACAAGGGAGCAACACCCTCCCCAAGAAAACCATGAGTATCACAGTCCACACAAGCAATGCATGGTTCAGGGTGTATCAGAGACAGCCTGGCTGTACTCAGCCCCCACCACTGCACACTTTGATGGTACTGTCTGCCAGGACCTCCTGCTGAGGTAACTCAAGCTCCCCAAGGGCACAGACTCCCAACACGAGCAGCTGTCCCCAGAGTCTAGGCTCCTGCCCTGGAATGCCCTCAGCATAATTCATCTCTCGGAATGACAAAACCAGGCAATTCCCCCTTTCCAGAAAATGAGCATACAAATCAACACAGAGACACCCAACGAATTTGCCTGATGGACACTTGCCATATTGGTCAAGCCCACCACTGAATTTACTAAACACTTCAGGGATTCCAGGATGGTAACTACATTGCCTCATACTTCTGCTTGCCATTTGAAATTCATGGGTCATTTCTGGAGTCCTTTTCTGCCCAGTCAGAAAAGTTCCCACCCACACAGTCTATGGGTTTCCCTCCTGCATCCCTCATTTCCTTTTCCCCTGCCCTTCTCCTTCCTAGTCAACTTCAAGCCAAGCTCTCGTCACTGTCAAGGAGGCCACGCCCAGTCTTCACCGTGAGTGGACTGCTCAGGGATCACTTGCTTGCCCTAAGCACTTACCAGTGTATTCACTCTCTTTTTACATATGAATGCCTGCGTGTGTGTGAATTGCACATGAGATCTCATCTCAAGTTGAAAGTCAAGTTTGAAAATCAAGTTTAAGCCAGCCTAGCCAGGGCTGACAGTACATCTTTTGATAGTACATGTTTTTCATCCTGCTTTAGAGCAGAGGACCTCAGAGCTCAGCAGATCAAGTGCCTTCTTCAAGGTTGCACAGGAGATCAGTGGAAGAGCTGGTATTTGCCTTTAAGTGCTGCTGTCCTTGGAACCCTAGATGATGCAAATCAGCCTCCATGTCTCCCTCCCTTCTTTCACAGAGACCTTCACATGTCCCGATGTCTGTTCTCTAAAACACATAGATGTTACCGCTGACATGATTCTTACCGTGACATCAGACATGCAGAAATGCTACCGCCACTCAGGGACATTCTCGCTGGTTTCTAGGGCTTCCTAGGACTCAGCTATATGGGTCAAAGTACTGGACCCCTAGTTTCAGGGTAGGAGAAGAGTTCAGAAAACCCACTATGTTGGACAGCAGACTTGGCCTGGCCCAGATGACTTTGAACCCTGCTGTGTGCATTTAGAGGTGAATGAGGTCACTGAGGTCCAGAGATGTAATGGCCCTGGGAGGGTGTGAGTAGAGAATTCCAAGATGTTGTAACCCTCAAGTGTCCTGGCTGGTTCTGGTGCATCCTGGCACCTTTGGAAGGGTCATAGGTTGGAAGGAGAAGAGTGGCATGACAGAGAAGTTTAATGACCAGGTAGCTCCATTCACTTCTCCTGCTTCCCCCTCACTTAGCTGCAAGCATCTGGACTGATAATGCATTTGAGAAAGGTGAAGGAGACATCAACATCAGCTTTGCTTTAGTTCAAGCTCCTAAAAAGGCTGGAGGAGCAACAAATGTAAGCTGGAGTGAGTCCACAGCTTGAGACAAAAAGGACATGACATTTCCAACTCTAGCTTTTTATTTGTTTGCTTATTTGTTTGGTTTTTTTTTAACCACAACCCTATATAGCTCTATGATATATAAAGGGATGTTGCAGAATGCAACACTCACCAAGAGAAGGGAAAATTCTCAGCACAGAGTCAAAACCTCCTAGACACATTGCTCTCATTGCTTCTACCTTAGCCTTGCAGGGAGACCAGGTAAGAGAAAGACGGTAAGGGGAAAACAAAAGCATCTGTCTTCATAGGTGTTGGGAGGATGGGCTGTTACACACAGAGAGCCTGACAACCTCATAATACTGTAAGAACTAACAAATTCATTGAAGCTGTACCAATATACAAAAGCCATATCAAAAAATCAGTAACAAACAATTAGAAACTAAAATTAAGACAATTCCATTTGCAATAGTATCAAAAATAACAAAATGTAAGTCTAGAGAGATGGTGCAATGGTTAAGAACATTTGCTGTTCTTGCAGAGGACCCCGGTTTAATTCCCAGCACCCACATGATGGCTCACAACCATTTGTAATTCCAGTTCCATGGGACCTAATGCCATCTTCTGGGTCTGGAATGCACTACATAATGTGGTACACATACATACATATAGTCAAACAACCCACATATGTAAAATAAAATAAATTTTCTTTAAATTTATTCATTCACCAAAATTGTAAAAACTATTTTAAAGTATTTAATATTTAAACAAAAATGTAATGAAAAATATTTAAGTAGAAATGAGTTTAAGCAAAGAAGTGTAAGTCTTACATACCGAAAATTATAAAACCCTATTGGGAATTTGTTTTTAAAACTCCAAGTAAACAGAAAGACATCCTATGCTCATGGGGCAGAAGACTTAATATTGTTAATAATAGAGACACATTTCTCAAATGAATCTACAAATTTAATTCAAGCTCTACCTAAATTCCTATTGTATAATTTTTCTTTTTAAAAAAATTTGACGGGCTGGAGAGATGGTTCAGCAGTTAAGAGCACTGACTGCTCTTCCAGAGGACCTGGGATTCAATTCCCAGCACCCACATGGCAGCTCATAACTGTCTGTAGTTCCAGTTCCCAGTTCCAGGCAAACACCAAAGCAAATAAATATAAATAAATATAGTTTAAAAAATTTGACAAGCTGATTATAAAAATTTATATAGAAACACTCTGAAGAACTCAGAATAGACAAAATAATCTTGAAAAAATTGAGTATGTAGATTTCCTGGTTTCAAAACTTACTCCACAGGACTGAGGGATACTTAGTCAGTAATGTGCTTGCCTTGCAGGCACAAGGGCCTGAGCTCAGTCCCCAGAACCCATTTTTCTTTAAAGCCATAAGGCAGAAAATGGCCCAGTGTGTAAGAGTGCATGCACACTGCCCTCACAGACAATGTAAGTTCAGTTCCCTGCATCTATGGTGGTGCTTACAACTACCTGCAACTCCAGTTCCATGAAATTCTGGGCCCTTTTCTAGCCTCTACAGGCACCTGAACTCACTTGCACACACAGATACACAAAGACACACACAAATACACACTTTAAATAAAAACAAGTTTAAAAGAAGAAAAAGAAAATTTGGCCCACAGTGAGGAGAAAAAAATCAACTAATACCAAATGACACTGATGATTAAATAAGAGATACAAACATTAATACAGCTATCATAACTACACTGTATATTCAAGAAGATAAAGAAGGCATGAGCATGATGTATAGCAAGATGACTTAAAGGAGAAAAAAACTGTACTTCTGAAAGTGGCAAACATAGTATCTGAGATGGAAAAAATGAAGTTGGAGTAACTGTGTCTCTGCATTGTGTCTCATGGAAATGCCTGCAACTATTGCCAAGGATCAGCCTGTGTAAGCCTAAAGATCCTGCTTGGTCTGGATTCCCATCCCTCACTGCATTAAGTTCTTTTAAGTAGGTGATGGGGACCAAGTTGGAACTTCTGTCTTTGAGGGCAAGAAGTACAATGATCAACAGTCTCCTTAGAACAAGATGTAATCTATGAACTCCCATCAGACAGTTATGCAGCTATGATGACAGGGAATACACATGTCACAGCTGCCTGGGAAAAGAGTTTGTTTCACAGAGGAGAAAGCAAAAATATGTTGTGCAAGGTAGCAAAAGGAAGTGAAGGCAGGAAGACAGACATGGGGCTAAGAGGGACATGGAAGAGAGTCATAGAAAATGTTCTTATAGGATCACAAATCTATTGCCAATACACACACACACACACACACACACACACACACACGAGAGAGAGAGAGAGAGAGAGAGAGAGAGAGACAAAGAGACAGAGACAGACACGCAGACTGAAACAGAGACAAAGACACAGAACAGAGACATGGAGACAAACAGAGACACAAAGACCAAGAGATAGATAATGGGAACAAGCTATACATTTATATAGCTTCTTATGTCGTCATTAAACTTGAAGAGACAATAATAAAAACTATGCAAAATGAAAAGAAAGAGACAATGAAAATCAACAAAAAGAGCAGAAATTACCTGTGAAGCAACAAGGGATTCAACACACAGGTAATTGGAGCCTCATGAGGACAGAAGCAAAGGGAAAGCACAAACATTTCAGGGAATAATGGCTCAAACTTTCCAAATGTGATCTATAAATGATATCATTCTGTGCACAAGAATTTCAACTTACTCTAAGTATGAAAAAAATCAGAACACATGCCCTAATCAAACCATAATCAGACTAGTGATAAACAAAAATATCTTAAAGACAATCAGAAAATAAGAGAGCCATTGCATACAGAAGAACAAAGAAAAGATGACCAGAGATTCCTCATCAGAGATGAGAGAAACCAGAAGATCATAGTAAAATATCTTTAAAGAGCTGAAAGAAAAAAAAAAAAAAACAGAATTCTATACCCAGCACAAATGTCTTTCAAAAATAAAAGCTCAGCTATCTACTATCTATGAGAAAAATATAGATAATTAAAAGGATAGTTAAAAATTTGTAAATTGTTACAGATAATCAGCTACTCTGTAATAATATCAAAGTAGAATTTAAAACAAGGACCATTCCTTGAGATAAAGAGAGGCACATCTAATGATTAAAGGGTCACTTTCCTAGAAGACTGTACTATGCTAAACACATAAGCACCTAACAACAGAGTACTTCAAAACACACAGCAGAAAAACTGATAGAACTGAATGCAGACATTTCCAAACCCACAATTATATGTGAACAATCCAAAATTTCTTTCTTAATTGTCATCACAAGTCAACATAAGACCAGTAATGATATACTGAACAACATTATCAAACATCTGGATCTTCTGCTTGTATAATGCTCTGTCTAACATCCACAGAACATCTTTAAAAGCATGTGGGGTAGGACTAGGCAGGGTACCTTCACTCGTAGACCCCAGAATGACAGAATTCTGATGTCACAGAGTGTTTCAAAGGCAGGTGAGTGGAGATATGTCCCGTGGCACTATCAGACAGAGAAAATAGATGTGAAGTCTGCTGTGAGGTTCTGTTGAGATTCAAAGGAAACTAAAGCTTAGAGCCTCAGTGCCTTGGATTGAAGGTGTATGGGATGTGTCAGGTGTGAGAGTTATGCTATGAGCTGAAGAATGAGGTCACAGAGCCATGGACTCAGTGACTTCCAGTGTCACAGTAAGGCAGAGGACCAGATATCCCTGGGGAGCATAGAGCATGCTGATTAGCAAGGAAGTCCCATTTCTCAAGCTCTACTGTCTATCCAGATGCTCTCAGCTACATATTGAATAAATCACTGGGTATTGCAGATCAGCAGAGCATCTACTGTGTGAGTATGGTTCTTAAATATTCTAGAAGGCAAGGGAAAACTAGAACATAACAGGTGGGGAGGGAACATGTCCTCCCAGTCCTTACCTGTGTGACCTGGGCAAGTCTCTTGACCTAGAGAAAGAACTTTGGGCCACCACTAAGTGCATTCAGAAAGAATCTAGAGGGTTTCTTAGTCCAGGGGAAACACGCTTATGCTGTCCTTCAACGCCCCCCTCCACCAAAGGCAATGTGGGACCTCCCGGGGACTCCCTGCCCTCAGGCTTACCACTTCCCACTCTGTCCCCGTCTCAGGAATTCTGGCTGTAAACCGGTTCACATGATGAACTCAACCTGCCCTAATCACTCATAGGACGGTTCAGGCAAAAGCAGTGAAATGTTTTCTTAATTGTTGGATGGCAAGAGGTTAATGAGTTACTATAAAAACCATCCCTGCCATCTGGTGGCTGTCACCAAAGCAGGCATGAAGGAGAGGTTCCAATTTGTAAGACAGGATGACTGGATCCTCTAAGTTAGGAGAAGTCCTGCAGGGTGAAGTACAGAGGCTGGAGCTCAGAACATGTCCCTGCCAGATGTCCCTTAGCTGCAAGGGGGAGGGGGGGTTAAAAGCAGAATAGACAAAAAAAGAAAAAAAAAAAGCAGAGAGTCAAACCATCCAACAGCTCAGACACTCTGCTATGGGAGCTGGCTCTCAAGGGACCGCCCGCCCTGACAGCATAACTACATTGCTCAGCACAAGCCAGGAGAAAGAGAGAAAGGTGGCAGACTGAGGGGGAGCCCACCAAGGCAGGGGAAGGGACAGACAGCCCAGGGCTGCCAGACAGACCCTGCAGTCACAAGAAAACAAGGCTGCTGAAAAAACAGACAAAAGAGAGCACATGAGAACAGAGATGCCAGGAGAGGAAAAGATCAGACATATACGAGAGGCAGGTGGTACTCCAGACCCCGAGACAGGAAGGAACTTCTGAGGGCTGTGCTATGCTCTGTACATGTCTTTTCTCCAATATTCCTCAGCTGGAGGCAGTCATCAAGAGAAATGGGCCTTCCTTCTGAGCAGAGGTGGACAGGAAGGTGCATCAGGGCTGCCTCTGCTCTTCCCTGACCACCACCATATACACATCATACACAAACATGCATACACAAGCAGACAGTGGTGGGCACACCTTTCATTCCTGTACTTGGAAGACAGAGGCAGGTGGATCTCTGTGAGTTAGAGATCAGCCTGGTCTATAAAGCAAGTTCTAGGATGGCCAGGGCTACGCAGAGAAGCCCGGTCTCAAACAAAAAACAAAAATAAAAAATATACATGCACATGTTTGTACACATATACATGCAAATGCACACATATAAGAACATACATACATGTAGAAACACACATACTAACATACAGGTATAGATATGCAAATACACATAAACACACGTGCATACATACACAAATTCATACTTACAGGTACATCCAGACACATGCATGACTATATATATACTAACATATAGAAACATATCTATAGATACATACTAACATACACATGCATGCATAAGCACATGCTAACACACTCAATACCGTCTTTGAAAAGTCTCCATCCTTACGGAGATTCCCAGATATCCTCCACAACAACCACAGCCATGCAGTGTCTCTGGGCTTCATACTTTTCCTCTTCAGTCCCAGTCCCTGAGGCCCAGTTTGCGTTTCAAGCCTGGCAAACATAGAGCTGGTTGTCTGGCACAAATAAATCGGGGAGTCCACTGCAGTTTCCTCTGGTACTTCATTGTTGGCCTTCTGGACTTCTAGGAATTGCCTAGGAAACATGAAGGTGACCCTCCACTCTTCGGCTGGGTCTTGCTGGGCACTGTTTCCAGGAGAGGCTGGAACCATGAAGCACATCCCTCCCAGCTCTCTGGCAGCCTCTTCTAGAGCCAACCACTTGGCAATAGAGGAAGCTTCTTGCCTTGGTATAGCTGCTCTGCCTCCTCCGCTTGCCGTCTGCAAGGCAGTGTGTCTGCAGGTCTGGGTCTCAGCGTAAAAGCAAACCGAGTGACAAACCAAAGCAGAGGTCTAGCTGTCAATCTCCAGTCTCTCCTCCATTGTCCTCAGTATCTTGTTTCCTGTCCCTGCTGTCCCTCTGTGGGCTCCTCTCACATCAGCTAGTCAATTCTGTCCTCAGGAGACTCAAGCTACAGAACTAGAAAGAAAGGGTATGTCCTGGTCCGTCCGTCCGTCCTTCCTTCCTTCCTTTCCCCTCCCTTCTTCCCTTTCTTCCTTGCTCCCTTCCTTCCTCTTTCCTTCCTTTCTTCCTTCCTTCTTTCCTTTCTCACTTTCTTCCTCTTTTCCTTTCTCCTTCCTTTTTTCTTTTCCTTTTTTTGGTTTTTGTGAAATGGGATCTTGCTATGTAGCCCCTAGCTGACCTCAATTCACAGTAATCCTCCTGTCTCCGTACCCCTAGTGTTGTGACTGAAAGTACATGCCACCACACCTAGCATTCCCATGTTTCTTGACAATATCAAGTCCCTTAAAGCCTATCAGGGAGTTCGGGGACCAAGAGTGTCTGTGCCCGGGTAAGACTTGACTGAACACTGTTGGCGTCACAGCCAGGTACTGCAGGAATTAGCTGTACGTGCCACCTTCATTCCAGCAGCAAAGCAAAATCCTGGGGCTGAACCTCGCTGAGAGATTTCTAAGAACACATTTCTTCTGAAACACCCCAGCAGAGGCATGCCTGGTTTTTGCAAAGCATCTCAACCCTCGTCAGCAACAGTCAGAAGCCCAGGGCAGTGCAGTCACATTGCTTATGATCAACCCCAGGTTTTAAGAGCATTAGCAATGAGCTTCTCACTGTCATTTCTGGGCTCTGTCCTTTCTTTTGGAAGGACTAGGGGCTTCTCTTCCTGCTGGTGCTGTGGGCTAGCAAGTAGCTCTTCTGAGTCAAAAGAAAAGGAATGTGCCCCTGAGAGAGATAGAGAAAGGGTTAGGCAGAGTGGCCTGTAACTGTAAACCCAGCACTGGAAAGACTGGAGCAGAAGGATCTGAAGTTTTGGGCCAGCGTGAGCTATGCAGTAATATCTTGCCTCACAAAAAAAGTGAATTAATACAAAAAAAGAGAAAGAAACACTGAGACCCAGAGACCAAGAAAAATGGAAATAGAGTGATGAGGAGACAGAGGAAAAGACCCGCAGAGACGGGACGCTCCCAGCCTAGCATCAGCTCATGAAACCATGACCACTGCTCTCTCATTCACCTGACTCCCGTACACTGAGCCCCTTGTCTCCACTCACACTCCTGGAGACCCTAGTGGGGGTCACAGCTGCAGTTTTGTTTCAGAATTTTAACCTTTACTCCTCAGGATAGAATGACTATTCCACTCTGGTCCATGATCAACTCCACCTAATACTCTATGCCTCATCTGATACAGTATGCATGCAACCATAAACACATTCCACACACATATATACACCATACATATAATACCACACATACCACATACACATTAAGTGCTATATTACATATCTAACATACTGTACATAAACACATACCACACATCACATATTACATAACACACACATATATGTATATATAATATACATAAATCACATGCCCCACACACACAGGAGGAGGGAGGACGTGTGTAGGGTCTGATCTTTCATAGGAAGACAAATACCACAGCTGAGGATGACTCCATGGTGTGAGGCTGCATGAAAAACAAGCTCCCAACATTGGATTCTCAGGGTTTCTTTATTGATCTGAAAAGTAATTTCACCCAGGCATGGCACTACCAAGCCAGGAGGCACTGCTGCTGTATTCCTTTTGAGCCCTGAACTCCTTTTCTTCTTCAGAGCCAACAGGATGCTGTCCGCTAGGAAGGGGCGGAGACAGAGTTCAGTAATAAAGCATTTGCCTAGTGCAAGGCTTTGGGTCCTATCAGCAACATTATAACAACCAGAATGCATTAGAGTGACGAGCGGGCTCAGAGCCTGAGTAGGCTCAGCCCTGCCAGGACACACTTACACAGAGTGAAGCATCAGAAACAGAATCTAAACAAATGCAAGATACCAGGAGCATCCTGTGCACACACATGTCAAAACAAGTAGCAGACAGCTGCTGGAAGTAACCTTAAAATGTGGCCTCAGGTGAGACCAGGGCTTGTCTTGGTCAACTGCTACCTCCTAACCCCCTAGTATAGCCTGATTCCAAGACAGCCTGCCTCCTAGGATGGCCTGACCCCAGCACAGCCTGTCTTCCAGAACAATCTGCCTCCAGCACAGCCTGCCTCCCTCCCAAGGACAGCTTGACCCCAGCACAGTCCATCTCCAGCACAGTATGACCCCAGTACAGCATGACCCCCTCTCTGCACAACTGCTATAGACAGCCTGCCCCTGTTATTTTCAGCAGAGCAACCCCCTGCTGAAATAGAATACAGGGCTAAAAGTTTCTACCTGGTTTCGTTGTTGGCTGGCACTCTCTGGACTTGGATTTAAATGGACATAATAAAAGCATCTCCTGCTTCCTACTTTCACATCTTCTGAGGAAGACTAGGGGTGCACCCCCAGAGCCCCCGAGGAAGGTGGTTCTTCCTTCAGGCATCTGTTCTACAGGCATCCCCTAGCACATCTGTACTAGGATTCATAGATCCTAAGCAGAAGCCCTGGTCCCAGGTCAGGTCTCACCCTCCTTGGGGTGTCTCCTCTGACCATGTGCCTTCCTGCTCTGACCAGGTGCCTATCCAGAGGTATAAGGCCTCTTTCTAATTCACTCAAAGATGCCATGACAGCTAGTGGTCCTAAACAGTCTACCCTGCCCCAGAGTACTCTCTGAATGACAGAGGATTCCTTTCGCCCGCTCTTTAACATGGGACATGTGATTTCTGGTTAGAAGACCCATGTGTTTGCTGCTATGTCTCTCTTACTCTGCTCCATGGGCCTTTTTAGCACTTACTAGAGGCCACTGACTGCTTTTGTCCACCTCTGAATGATGTCTCCAGTCCCCAGGACATAGTGCTCTATCTGCTCTCATCTGGTCAGCTCATGGGCTTGGGGACTAAACTATCCTCAGGTCCATGGTTTTCCTACCCCCTACCCTCATCTAATCCACATGTGTCTCCTGAATCTGTGGTGCCCCAGAAAGGTGTTATGTCTCCTCCCCACTACAGACACGCACACTGCCACCCTACTCAGGAGCTCAGCAAGGTCCTGTTGAGCCTTTCAGGATCTGAGGTCCACTTGGGGTCAAGTTCTGTCTTAGTTGGCTTTCCTGTTGCTTTGATAAAACATTCTGACCAGAGCAACTGAAGGACTTGGGAAGGCCTACATCATCTTCTATTTCCCAAAGTTCAACTTCAAGAGAAGTCAGTTAGTATCTCAAGGCTGGAACCACTGCTCACTACCTCCAGCACAGCCTACCTCCCTCCCAAGGACAGCTTGACCCCAGCACAGTCCATCTCCAGCACAGTATGACCCCAGTACAGCATGACCCCCTCTCTGCACAACTGCTATAGACAGCCTGCCCCTGTTATTTTCAGCAGAGCAACCCCCTGCTGAAATAGAATACAGGGCTATAAGCTAGCTGTCTTATACAGCCAGTCCCACCTGCCTAGGTAACTGACAGCCAAGTCTCGTCGCTCACAATGTAGCAAGTCCAGTTTCAGGGGATCCAAAACCTCATCTGGCCTTTTCAGGCACCTGAACACATATGGCACACACTCACACTTACACATGAATCAAATACAAAATAAATCTTTAAAACCCACATTTTAAAGAATTATCCAAGAAACAAGTGACACACCATGTTAATGAGTACCCAGCCTGTTACATCTGGTCTTTGTCCCCCAGGGCTCTCCTATCATGTTCTCATCCTTCCGCCAACCTTATATTTATCAGGTATAAAAAACCCACACATAACCTCTCCTATTACATGCCAGCCTTGCCCAGGTCAAGTTCACTTACCTTGGTTCCCCATGGCACTGGGAGGAAGAACACATTTGTTCAGCAGCTGGTCTGCAATGATTCAGTCAGGAGAGCTTGAAATCCCATGCAGTTTGAATGTTCAGTTTGGATCAAAGGGACAGCATGGAAAGTTCCAGAACAAGCAACTCATTTCATGGGAGAATGAAAAGCAGGTGTAGGCCTCCTTCCCTCATCCCATCCCTGTACAATAGGAGATGGGGTACAGTGGCCCTGGGTCTATACTGAACTAGCATAAGAAGAAACACTTTAGCATCTGTTAAGTGTTCTTCTCAATGTTAGCCATTATTTAAATTTAATTCCTTCCAGCTTCTGGGAAACGCCAGGCTCCCGGAGACCTAGTGGGGCCTCCCCACTCCAGTCTGGGGAAACTGCCTCTCTTGTAGAATAGTCACTCACTATTCTGAGTGACCCTGGGCACCCCACTCCTCATGCAACAAGCAGAGAGTACTAGCCTGGCCAGGCTTTGATTGCTGAGATGTGAATCCAAATGATTCTGCCATGTGCATTGTAGAATGTCCAGCGGTCACTGGGCTCTGCTGGATGAACATCAGGAGCACCCCTCCCAATCATGACAACCCAAATAGTCTCTAGATATTGCTAACCAGGAGCAAAACACTGGGTGAGGACCACTGTACCTAAGCATGACCACCATGGCCTGGCTACTCTCTGCCTGCCAGCTTGGGTGCTGATCTTTGTGGTCAGTTGTGCTGATCACTCCACACTTCCTGCAGCTAGCACAGAACAGTCCACAGAGCTCCATGCACTGGCAAGTCTCAGAGCATCCTTTGAATTGGATGGCTATAATTCTTTAGACTCTGACCCTAACTAGCTACCTTGCAAGTGGGTCAGATTCTTGCAGTCATCTACTTAGTTCTGGACCCTTCATCTATATCTAACTCCACCTTTCCTAGCTTGCTTCCTGGATTTTCAGGGCTGGAGTAGGGTGTCATGGGAATATGGCACTGGAAACAAGAAGAGAAAAACAAGTGTTCCCAGGACAGTTCAAGAGGGACCTGTGTCCAGAAGGAAGGAGATGGCTGGTCCACTCCACCAGCCTGCAGCACTGTTTCCTATGGTGACAGCCTGCCACATATCAATCATGCTGAAAACCTTTCTTCAAGGGACTGAGGAAATGGTTTGGTAGTGAAGAGCTTGTTACCTAGATAGAAAGACCTGAAGTCAGATCCCCAGCACCCATATAAAACACCAGGCACAGTGGTGCAGCTCTATAACCCAGAACTGGGCCGGAGGGGGTACAAGAACAGGAAGATTGGAGCTCGGTGGTCAGCTAGCCTGACTGAATTGATGCTCTGTGTTGAGAAACCCTGTCTCAAGACCACATTGCAGAGGAAGGGATGCAAGAAGCAGAACCCTAAGTTGAGTGGTGGGGGAGGGGAGGGAGGAGAGAAGCGAATATGAATAAGATACATTGTGCAGAATTCTCAAGGATCTAATAAAAACACGGGGAAAAGGGGACAAGGGAGGTGGACAGGGAGGAAGACACTCCATGTCAGCTTAGAACGCTATCTAGCATAGGGAAGGGCCCGGAAATACAGCTTCTTTATGATCTCAATGGGTAGTATTCCCTTTTAGGCTTGTGGCTTGAATATTTGTCTCCAAGGGAGGATCTAGAAACTTAGGAGACAGAGTTAGAGCTGGAGAAGTAGGTCCTGGGGTGGGGTGTTGGCGGCGGCAGTGGCGCTGTTCTTGGGGCCATATTCTCCCAGGCTGCTTCCCATGTCACTCTTCTTTTCCTATCTGCTGGGATGTGAATCGCTACCTTGACTGCATGTTCCCACTATCATGATGGTCTGCCCAAGTGCCTGCAGCCAAGCAGTCAGGGGCTGAACCTTCAGAAACTATGAGACAAAATATATGTTCCCATACCTTAAGCTGCTTATGTCAGCAATGTGCAAAAGTGACTAATACATTCTTATTACCCATATGTGTTTTTAAATTCATGAAATACAAGTATATACGTGCATACATACATAATTTATTTAGCCTAGCTCTTTGGTGATGCAATATTACTTAGAAATTTATTTTTAAATTATGTGTACTTTGTGTATCTGTGTGTGGGTGTATGCATGTGGGTGCCAGTATCTGCTGAGTACAGAAGAGGTTCCTGGATTCCCTGGAACTAAAATTACAGATTATAAACTGCCTGATGGGCTGCCCAGCACAGAACGTAGGTCCTTAGAAGAATAGTATAAACGCTTAACTTCCAAAGCCATCTCTCCAGCCATGAAAAATAAACTTTTACATAATTTTACTTTTTTAAAGCGATGACATAATGTCTGTCCATATATCTTCACATATTTATGTTGTGAGTTTTTGAGATCAAGTTCCTTAAGGAGATGTTATGGGATTATTCAGTTAGCATGTTTACTTTGTATTATGTCCCAGAAACCAGTAGAGTTTTTCTACGCTCAACAGTGTAGCTGCTCATTCTCTCAGTCTTGATTTTGAAAGGTAATCATTCTTTTTTATTGACTAAGCAATGTAAATATCTTTAGCTATTAGTAAGGCTAGATGCCTTTTAAATGGTTTTCCTCTGTAATGAGTCATTTGTTCATAACATGAGAAGGTAAGGGTTCAACACACACATACTAACACACACGCACATACAAACACACACACATTTGCTTAGGTTCAGATTGACTTATAGGAATTGATTCTATGGCTTGGATATGTTTTTTTAGACTGTAGTAACAAATATTTTCTCCCCTGCTGTTGCTAATGTTTTGGATTATTTTAGATTGCATTTGTATTCATTTTATAGGGATGGTTCATATCAATGTGCACATAAAGAAAGGACAACTTACAGGTGTCAGTTGTCACTTTCCACCAGAGGTATCCCAGGAACTGAACCCAAGTCATCAGTGTTGGCAGCAAGTATCAACTTGGCTTCAATTTGATGTCTTTCACAAATCAATTTTGTCTGGCTTTTAAAAATGTCTGGGAGTCTGAATCTGCCAAACTTCTTGGGTGGCTTCTGGGCTTGGTGTCAGATTTTAAAAGGACTTCTTTAACTCAATATAGATTTATAAATACAGATAGATGATATTAATTGATCATACATACAGATAAATGATATTAATTGGCTTAGAGATGGTCGATTGACTAATAGAAAATAAGTGTGTAAATAGATACTAAAGTACATAATTTTGTACATTGTCTTTTAAGATATATACACAAGTTAAAAGTATGTCATATGTGTATCATATATGTGTCATTAAGATATACACACACATTCATGCATTTATCACAGATCCTTGATTCTTTAGAATTCATTACTGTTTCTGAAATGAATATGTGGCTCGCTCGTGCCTCGCACATCAGCAGTGATCTGGGCCACAGTATCTCACCATTAGGATCACTGAACTTGAGCCAGCCTTGTTCAGAAAGCAGAACAAGCTGGAAAACGAGCCCATGTCCTCCTCCCCCACACCTTGACCTCCCTCCCAGTCCATTTATTTTCTCAGGTGTTGCTGAGGTGCAGGGTGAGGCCAGAGGACTGTCAAGGGAGCCGTGAACACTCCATCACTTGAACACGACATTACAGGAATGGCCAGGGCCTGAGTGATGGTTACCTTGAGACCACAGTAACTTACGTGCCCAGAGAAATCATTTTCCTGGAAGATGCATTTTAGGCAGAGTGGAGGCCCAGGTGACTGTTATATCATCTGGCCCCAGGTTCCTGTGGATTTACACATGCTGGCTTTTCACAACAGAAAGAAATCTAATTACCAGTAGAATAACTTACAGGTAAGAAGACGTTCAGTGTGAGCCCGGCCTGGCTGTAAATCCTCACAGCTAGGCCCCTGGGAGGTAAGCAGGTACTCAGTTTAGGAGGAGGTACCCCAACTAGTGCAGGCCCAGCTCAAGAGGAGGTACCCACCCAGTGCAGGCCCAGCCCAGGAGGAGGAACCCACCCAGTGTAGGCCCAGCTCAGAAGGAGGTTCCCACCCAGTGCAGGCCCAGCTCAGGAGGAGGAATCCACCCAGTGTAGGCCTAGGTAGAAGGGCAAACCAACTCCTGAGTATCTTTGCCACTTCTGGGCTTGAAAAGTGGAAAAAAACAAACAGTAGCAGGGTCATGCTACCTTGGATCTCCACTCTTCTGCTGACTGCCTCACACTGACCATGGTTCCTTAGTTTCTTCATCCAGATACATTGTCTGCCAGTATCAAGTCATACTCCAGGGGCTAAGTTTTAAATACAAGCCCCCACTTTTCAGAAGCTTACAGAGTGCAAATGCATGTTCTCATTGTCCAGAGATAAACACTCTGTCAAAGAAGCTTGGTGGCAATGTCCACAGTGGCACTGGCAGGAAGCTACAGCGCTCACGTTCCAAGTCATTCACCTGAACTCCAACAAGCCTAAATGTGTCCTGCACCCATGTCTGTGAGCACAGCAAATTGGTCATTTGCTGCTGCTGCTGCTGCTGCTGCTGCTGCTGCTGCTGCTGCTGCTGCTGCTGCTGCTGCTGTCACTGTGGCTGTGGCTGTGGCTGGGAGATGTCACACATGGCATCAGAGTATACTTCTGTGTCTCCTACCAAGGGTCCTACGAAAGCTCCCAGGATCTCACTCTCCTGTGGCTGCCATGTGGCCTTCCCTTTGGTGACAATCCTTCTTTAAGAAGTAAGTTACATCCTCCTCAACATGGCTTCAAGGTCAGGATCCACAAGCTTGGGTGGCTATGCTTGAAGAAGCCTGGGAGTGACCTGCCACAGCCTGAGTTAGGCCAGTCGGGTACTGTACCTGTGTCCATGAGTCACAAATCAAGCTTTCTCTCACCTTTGAAGACTCAGCATTCCCGGATTCTGCTTGACAAATATAGGTCTAACACAAGCAAAAAAGGGCCAACAGAATTGTGATTTTTATAAGACTCAAAGTTCTAATATCAAAGATGAAATTTTTATAACTGCATATTCAGGTGGTCCATTGACCAGCTGCCAGTGCTGCATAAGTAACAAAATAGGGATAATTTATGTTATATTTTTGTACTGATTTCATAAAAAATTTTGTCTTCCATGAAATCTTCAAATATGTGTATATGTGTAAGTGCAATGTGTAGGTACATGTTTGCGTGTACATGTGCATTCGAAGGCCAGAGGTTAACATCTGATGTCTTATTAGTTGCTCTTTACCTTACTATTTCTTTGGAGATAATAAGGGCCAACTTGCCTTGCTTTTTATGTGGATGCCAGGGATCCAAACTCAGGTCCCTATGCTTACTTTATTTTACCCACATGCCATCTCTTCAGCCCAATGTTTAACTTCCCAAAGTTTTATTCTACTGGCAATACTTCTCCTAAGGACTAAAGAATTAAAATGCAACTGTAACTGCAACTGTGAATATGGCTCAATTCCTAAAACATCTTATGATATATTTGAAAGTTGAAAAATACAATTTTTTTCAAATACAATTTCAGTAAGTTATTCTTCCTCCAAATTTTCCTAATTGCGGAAAAAATTAAACAGCAAATCATACATTATAATTAATAAATATAAATTATTTTTATTTGCATGTGTGCATGGGAGAGGGCATCAGACGCCCACAGTATACAGCTGTTGCCTCTTCTACCATGTGACTGGCAATTGAACTGAGGTCCTCAGGGTGGGCAGCAAGTCCCTTTACCCACTGAGCCATCACACTGATCCAAAAAGAAAAAGAAAAAGAAAAAGCCATTTCTGCAGCTTTTGGATTAACTTTCTTTTTACCAAAAAAACAAAAAACTTCATACAATATAGTCTAGGCACGTTTTTCCCTCCCCAGTTCTCCTCCTTCCTCGCCCACCCTACTCCATTATATTTCTTTCTTTTTTAAAAACAAAAAGGGTCAGTTGGTGGTGGCACAAGCCTTTAATCCCAGCACTAGGGGAGGCAAAGGCTGGCAGAGCTCTGTGAGTTCAAGGCCAGCCTGATCTACAAAGCTAGTTCCAGGACAGGCTCCAAAGCTACACAGAGGAACCCTGTCTTGAAAAAAACAAAAACAAAATTACCACAAGAAACACACACATACAGAGAGAGAACAAAACAACAACAACAACAAACAAACAAACAAACAAACAAAAATACTGCATTGGAAAGCATAATGCAAAAAATACTCAAAGTAACATAAGGCTAAAGTCTACAAAAACACCATTGAGTTCATTCTGTGTTGCATCTACTGCTGGACATGGGCCCTGCCCTGAAGTGTGATTAATAGACTCAGTGAGACTCCATTGAAGGAACCTAATTTTTCCTTTGCAAGTAGCTATCAAATACAGAGAGCTTCTTGGTTGTGACTGGGAACCCATGCCTACTTCCCTCTCTCAGCACTGGGACCCTACCCTGCTTACACTCATCCAGGCCTGTGCACCCTCCCCAGTCTCGGTGAGTTCATATATGTGTCCCTCCTGTTGGGTTTGGAGGACACTGTCTCCCATGTTCTTACAATCCGTCCATCTCTTCTGCATAGCTCCCTAAGCTATGAGGGAAGGGTTGATGGAGACATTCCATTTAGGACTGATGAGCCAAAGTCTCTCACTCTCGGCACATTGTCCAGTCGTGGGTTTCTAGTTCCCATCTACTGCAGGAGGAAGCTTCTCTGATGATAGGCAAGTGAGACACTGATCTGAGTACAGAGGAATGTCATCAGGAGTCTGCATTTTATTGCTGTTCCTCAAATGGTCTTTGGGTTTCCTTATGTCCCTGACCTGTCCAGCTTCAGGTTCATGGCCCCCTGAGCAGTGTCAAGCATGGGTTCCATCTCATGGAGAGAGCCTTAAGTACAGGAGTCCCTCCCCAGGTCCTCTCCCTCCGACCTTCCCATCTCTCCATAACACTATACATTCTAGTTCCCCTTTTATGGGAGATACACCCCTCCCCCACCCCAGTTCTTACTGATCACTAAGTTCTGTGTCATACGGATTGTAGCATGCATATTGAAGGCTTAAATCTAACACATATATATAAGTTACCAAAAATTTTAACCCAAAGGTGCTTTGCTTTACTGAATCATCTCAAATTCTCAAAAAGTTAATCAGATATTAAATAATTAAATATAAGTAAAGTGACTCACAATGTAAGCATTTGACCTCATCTAATGGGCGATAGGACATGTCACATCCATAGTGCCTTGAGTTTCACAGATGGACAGTGAAGTGTAATATGAATTGTTCCCTATAATGATATCTGCTGCAGTGTGGGCAGGTTAATTCTTATCCCCAGAGCCAGAAACTGGAACATGAAGAGAAACAGGTAAGTGAATTCTTGGCACAAATGGGAAACAATAATTTCCTATTCAAGAATCTCCTGTGCTCAAGCTAAGAAGAGGGGTGTGATGGGTAGTTTGCTTTTTCTCTAATCTTCTCAACACCAGCACCTGGTGTTGTCAGAGGTGCATGGTACCCAGTCTTCCCAGGATTAGATTTAGTTTTCTAGGACCCAGGACAAGGTGAGGAGGGGTGTAAAGGAGAGTGTCACTGGGTGTGACTGGCCAGAGGTGTTGGAACTCAAACTTGGAGGTGCAGATGGAGCTGTACCAGTACTGAGCAACTCATCACAGATGGTAGATGCCCTCATATGTTGTGTGTGTATGTATATTATATGAGTGCTGTGTGTATGTTGTGTGTGTATATATTATGTGTGCTGTGTGTATGTTGTAAATTAATAAGTGATATGTGTATGCTGTGTGTATATTTTGCATGTGTATGGTGTGCGTATAGGTCTCTCTCTCTCTCTCTCTCCCTCTCTCTCTCTCTCTCTCTCTCTCTCTTTCTCTCTCTCTCTCTCTGTATGATATTCAGGTATTCAGGACTTCCAATGTATAATAAAGCCCAAAGCCAAGCCTGTCTGTTCAGGGCTCAGGAAACACAGGGAACAGGGTTTGGAGAGTCAGAGTCCCCACAGTCAATCTCCAGTTTGCCATTTCCCTGAAGGACTCATGGGACTCAGCATATGTCGGTTTTTAATTCTCATTCAATACAGTGAAAGGCTCCAAGGTGGAATTAGCGGAGAAGGCCCTTGGGTCAAAGTGTAGAGAAAGCTTTGAGTCCCCTCTTACAGATGGAAGTTCTTTGTCCCCTGGCAACCAGTGACAAAAACACACTTGACACACTTCCACCAGAAACACTCAGGAGATCCAGAGTTTAGAGCATGGAACACTTGTCACAGATATCCTATGCCCAGCACACTCCAGAGTGCCAGAGCCCAGACAGAAGGCAGATATTCCTCTTGATCCACTCTGTTGGAATAGGGTAAGCCCAGGGAACCACTCATGCATGGAATGGAGGGGCCACTGCTGGAGGCCAATCTTGCAAGCAGGCCTGTCTATCTAAGGCTCTCTTTCTTATAGGAAGCATCATACAAACAGCAGGAAAGGAAAGCATTTTTAATTTCACCTCCCTTCAGATCCCACTTCCTGGGTTAGAGGTGGAAAGAGGTCTCCAGAGTTGATGGGAAGCTGGAGAACTGGCCCCTGCCTTGTCCAGTTCCAGCTCGATAATCATAAACAGTCTGAACCTTTCATAGCATTCTGAGTATACAGATACCATAATCTACTTACTCTCACAAGCTGCTAACAGAAAGAGACATGTGATTTAGGTTTAGGCTCAAGCAAATCTTAAACATGCTGTTTAAGAATTTCATGGGTGTGGGCTGGGGGTTGGGAGATGGCTCACTGGGGAAAGGCCTTGATATGCAAATGTATATCAGAGATGGGATTCCTTGAACTGTTGTAAATGGCAAGAAAGTGTGGTGGTGGCCTGCCTGTTATATCAGTACCTGAGTATCTCTCGAACAAGGTCATCAACTGGGCTTAGTGAGCTTGAGTTCAGTGAGAGACCTGGTGTCAACACAGAAGGTGCAGAGAAAAAGAAGAAGACATCAGACATGAACCTCTGGCCTCCACATGTACCTGTGCACACATACACCCACAAACATAATATAAACACACACACACACACACACACACACACACACACACACACACAGAATGCTATGGCTATAAACTACTTTATAATGCAAGTGAGTTCATGACAGCCTTTACCCAAAGAAGGGATGTAGGCACAGAAACCAGAGGGAGAGAAAAGCCACAGCTATGAGTGGTGTTTGCAGGACATGTTAGAAAATTTGCCTGCAATCTTAGAGCAGGGCAAGACAGAAGGCTAGCCTGGGTTACACAGTCAGCCCATCTCCAAATAAACAAAGAAACAAGAAAGCCTAGTGGTACAGGTCTGGAATGCTAGATATTCTGGAGACCAAAGCAGGAGGATTTTACATTCAAGGCCTGCTTGCGCTACAGAATGAGTTCAAGGCCAACATGAGAAACTGAGAGCTTGCCTCAAAATAAAAAGTAAAAAAAAAGAAGCTGGGTCTCAGTGGGAGAATGCAATAAGCATATGACTCCAGTTTCAACCCCCCATTACTTTGGAAAAGAAGAATCAAGGTCACAAATTCACATGAAATATGTATGAACATACACAAGCTCGCACACGCATCATAAACCCACAGGCTAACATTTTAATTTTTAATGTTTTACCATCTACAGGGGTGTGGATTCATTCCTGTAAGTCTGGCGCTCAGGAAGCCAAGACAGGAGAGTTGCCAAACAGTTGAGGCTAGCTTAGGCTACATACTGAGTTCCAGACATGTCGTGGATGCAAAACAAGCCTGCACCTTAACCAAACAACAAAGAAATCCCACAAGATCCTAGTTCAACACACACACACACACACACACACACACACACACACACACACACCTGGATAATGGTAATGTAACCTTTCCAATTATGGGCACATGTGAAATGGAGTTCTCAATATGAAATTTCCACCCTGAAACACTATAATTTAATTCCCATTAAAGCCATGGTCATCTTCAATCCATATTAATATTCTATTATGCCTGGCTGGCCAGAAACCATTCATTTTGTCATGTTTGTGAATTAATTTTTGACTGTGCCAATCAACTTAATTTTTTATCACTTTACATATTATTATTTCAGTTTTAGGCAAAAAATTGTTTTGATGTATTTATCTTGGCAGGCTCATCTTGTCTATAAGTGGTACTTGCTTTCTGTCTATGGAAGGGGTATAAATACTTCCATTAAACTAAGTTTATATGAACTAAAATCTAAAATGGATTACAAAGGGACCCTCAAATGAGACTGTCACACAGTCATGTGACAGCAGTAATCACTGGTAGCTGCATACCTGCCAACCAGGCTCAACTTGCTAGGTCCTGAGGGATGTCATAGCCACAAAGATGTTTGCGTCCAAGATCAAGATGATACTAAAATTTCCTCCTAGAAGACCAATGCACACGGGGATCCAATGGGGATCCTTCATTGCTGAGGTCACAATGACAGTGCACACACAGGGGCATCTGGTGGCAGAAACAGAGGGTCAGGGTTTCAAGATAACACATGTAAAGCTGTGCAGGGGAAATGTGCTTTAAAATGCTTCCTCCAGTCCTAGGCCCATATCCTAGATAGTAGAATGCTTGCCTGGCATTCTCAATGCCCCAAGTTCAAGTTCCAGCACAGTGTAAGCTATATGTGGAGCAAGCCTGTAACTCCAGAGAAAAAAGAAAGGTAGAAAGAGCAGAAGTTCAAGGTCATCTTCAGCTGCAAAGAAAGCCCAGGACGGCTTGAGCTGTTTTTTAAAATTGTACTTCCTAGACTCTGAAATACAACCAGGCCAGTGCTGCAGAGGCTGAATACAAATCCATGAGTCTCTCAATGGCATTGCCCTGATATCATCCTGTATTATTTCTCTAGAGATTGGCACCAACTTCAAAATAGCAAATGAACAAAAAGGGGAAAAAAAAGAACATTGTAGGGTGTGTCCATTTCTGTATTCCCCCACCCCCAAAACATCCATGACCCGATACTTGGAATCTGCAACTATTCCCTCACAATACATTTTTCCTTTGCTGTGAGAAAACATTCCAACTATAGACAACTTAAGGGAGAAAAAAATTGATTTGGCTTATACTTCCAGGTCACAGTCATACACTTCCAGGTCACAGTCATACACTTCCAGGTCACAGTCATATACTTCTAGGTCACAGTCATTAATTGAGGAGAATAAAGGCAGAAACTGAAGTAGAAACTTGAAGCAGCGGCCATGGAGGAACATTGTTTTCTGACTTGCTTATCAGCTCACACTCAGCCAACTCCTTACACAGCTAAGGAGTAATGTCTAGTAAATGGTGCAGGCCACAGTGGGGCAGCCTTCCTACCTACATCTATTAACAATAAAGAAAACCCCACAGGCATGGCCTGCTGGCTAATCTATCTAAGCACTCCCTAGGGTGAAACATTCTCTCCTGGGGCTCTGGGTTGTGTCCAAGGGAAGTTAAAGTGAACTGGGGCACACAGCAAAGGGAGCTTCGCAAATGTGAATTCGAGGATACTCAGAGTGGCAATGATTCTAGAATACTCCGGATCTAAAGTAATCCTAAATGTGCCTCTCGAGAGTCATAGGGGGCAGCAGAGGGGGGTTCTATTACAGAGAGAAGATAGAGCATGTGACCTCAGAGACAGGAAAGTGGAAGAGCATGAAAGCTGCTTCTTTCTCTCCAACAGTCTCCACCTGAAGCATCACACAGACACCTTGATCCAGCCCCGAAAACTCAGTACTTATTTCTGGACTCAGGACTATGAGATAGAGAGTTTCAGGTGTCTTAAGCCACACACTTCATCTTACAGCCACTCCAGGGAACTAACACAGCTACCACCGCAGGCAGAAGTTATGGGTCAAGGGAACTGCATAAGCTATGGAGGCAATGCCAAGTGCCCTGGAAAGCTTTGGGGCTTTGAGCTGAGGGCCTCCTAAATGCAAACAGCTTGGGAACTATGAATGTGGCCCGACCGTGTGGAGTACATTAAAGACGCAGAGGCCAGAGACAGGGAACTCTGCCAAGAGGTTCTCGAAGCAGCTCAGGCGTGCAGGAGTGAGAGCCAGGCCCTTGGGATTAGCAGTGGAAAAGGGAAAAAGGACCCACACAAAAGAAATTTCAAAGGCAAAATTGATGGGGCTTAGTGAAAGACTGAATAGGGCAGATGAAGGGGAGATTCCTTCCAGCTGCTAGAGCAGGCACTGGCAGGGTAGGGGGAACTGGGTGATGGAGAGGCATTTGTAAGTGTTTTTAACAATACCCTGAACGTCTAACTTGACTCAGTGCTATGGATTGCACTGTTCCAAAAGTCTAGGAGATAGCCAGCAGATGGACCTTTTGCAAGGCTGGAGGAAAAACACTGTTGCCAGGGCTCCTGCAGATAAATGATGGAAGAATTCTCTCCACCCTACCTCCTGATCTCCCCTTTGCCTAAGGGCTACAGAGGCCTAGATTTTTAATGTGGCATTAAGAGAAGTGGAGAAGAGACATGGGGCTGGAATGGCAACAGAAGAAGACAGTATTTGGAGTTAAATACACCACAGACATTGCCTTGCCATCTTGCTGGGCCACTGGCCAGTATCAACCAGTCCCTGGGCCTGAGGTTTTGGACTTTGCAGTTCTGTCTGCAGAGCCCAAGCTCATGCTTGGTGGCATGTCCCTCCTCAAGGTCCTGGAGAAGAAGCAAGTTTTACCCAACATCACAAGTAACCCTAGAGTGGTGGGAAAATACAAAGCAAGGAGTCAGGAGACTGACGCAGAACTGGACTTTAAAAGAGCATCTGGTCTGGGTTACCCTAAAACCAAGAGTAGGAACCAGGGTCCCAGAAAAGGCTGTAGTTACCCTGAAAGCACAGCCTGTGGATCTGGGAGAAAGTAAATATCAAACCCTCTGAATGGAAGGTGTCAGAACTGAGAGTTCACCCTGGCTTGGGAATGGAAAAGAAATGAGAACGGGGCCTACATGTGCTGTTCGTTATTTATCACCCATCTCCTGTGTGCAGGCACCTGTTAGAGGCCCAGGATATCCCGCCAATGCAGCAGCCTCAGTCCCTGCCTCCCGGGTGCTTATAAATGTTATCCAAACAGCTTCTGCAAACAGCCTAAGAGGAGGCTTGACATAGAACTGAAGCTCTGCATTTTCCAAAATGACTAAGTTGGCAAATGTGCAAATGTACACTGGACCCAACTACAATAGTGCTCTGTTTGAAGCTTTCTCCTCTTCAGGGGCCTCCAACAACCTGCTGTTGTGTGGCATAGACCCATCTAGTTCATCTCTTTCAAATGCCTCCCTAGAGGAATTTCCTGAGGCTGCTGGGGGAATTGATTTTATCTCAATACTTTCTAAAACTATTGCTTTTTTCTTCCTAGTCCAAACCCCTGTAGTATTGATTGGCTGGCTCAACAATCACTGAGTGTGTTCAGCACATGCCAAGTATGGGTAACGAGTGTACTGTTGCCTGAAGTGGGTGCTAAACACGGGAGTGCTCTGTCCTTTACAACCTGGGCTGCTGGGCAGAAAGTTGAGGCTCAACCTGAAGACACATGAGCTTGAGATTGAAAAGTCAGAGCTGGAGAAAGCAGAGCGCAAGAAGACCTCAAATGCCTGTACCACCCTTCTCCTCTCCCTGCCAATTCAGGCACCAGAGCTTCTAGAAAAAAAGACATGGTTGGGTGGGTCCCTAGAATCTACAGGGTATGGCTACAGTAAGTCCATCATCTCACTTGAGTAGCATGGGGACCTTAAAAGTGGTCCTCTTCAGTCCCTGGTTTGTGTAGAAAATAATAGAGGCACAAGGCTTCTCAGGGTTGGGGTTGGGGGCTTGGTTCAGTTGGTAAAGCTCTTGTTCACCAGCCTTGAGGACCTGAATTTGGTCCCTACAACCCAGTGCTCAAAACAAAACAGAACAAAGATGGATAGTGTCCTGAGGCATGACATCCAAAGTGGCCCCCAGGCCTCTGAAAGTACATATATGAAATGTACTTTCACCTCACCTAGAAATACTGGGTTTTGGTCCAGGTGACTCAGTTGCCACACCAAAGCGCGAGTCCAAGTCCAGTGTTAGTTTTCTCTTTCTCTTGATGTTGAATTCCTTGTCTTTGTCTCTGGTCTCTGGTCTCCACCCCAGCCCCTACCCCCACTCCTAAATCACATACATGCAGGCAAACTCCAAAGCATAATTCGATTAAAAGCAGAAGAGCTTTTGCTCTGCTCTGGGGCCTGGCAGCAGGCAGCAGGCGACTCTCCTGAGAACACTTAGTGATTTCCAGGGGAAATATGACCATCAGCCCAATCCGAAGGCCCCAAGGTGCTTTCAATTAGGGCTCTGAGTGTTCAGCCTTTAGAGGCCAGGGAACAATGGAGGGTGCTCCAGGAGGCAAGGCTAACCTCTCTCAGCACCCACTCTGTTCCTAGCTAATATGTCAATAGCCTCTTAAACAGAACATTATGTGTCTGGGATTTTATTGTCAGACCCATCCCTTTTGGGTCGGGTTGAGCTTTTTTTTCTTTTTTCTTTTCTTTTTTTTAAATCTAAACTTGATTGCTGCGCTCATTATCAAAGCCACCACCCATCTGTTTCCACTTGCTTAGGGTTGCAATGAGGATAGCGTGGAAATCCGCTCTTACTTGAGGTTTAAGGGTTCCCCTCCCCTTTTGTTGAGGGTTGTTCAAGCCTTGGTGTAGTTATTGCAATATGATCTTCCAGTAGTGGGTGGCCCCGGCTGGGCCATTTGAAACTAATTTACAGCCTCATCTTAGACGATCGTCACTTTAAATTAATTAACCAGAGCACATCAAAAATCATATGTCAGGGAGTGAGGACAAGGGGGTGGAGTGAGGAGTTTTCAGAGGTCAGAAAGGGCTCTCCCTCCCTGAACTTTGCTGGATCCTGTCCTTGGGCACGAAGGGACATCTTTGCTTTGCTTTCCACCCACCTTTTGAAGGCGAAATATACACAGAACCCATAAAAAATTCAGCGTGTTGGTTTTGATAAATCTTCTTCAGGCAGTAAAGAATTCCGTGTTGGTTTTTGTAATTCCAGGCCACAACAAGGAAGAAAGGTGAGTGAACTGCTAGAGGGAGCTGTGCATTGAGTGCAAAAGATGGATGCCGGGGTGGTCAGGCCTGGGAGTCTGCCTTGACCCCCTCCACTGGAATAGCTCCCTCCCAGGGAAGGTCTCTTGTTGCTCTGATAGACATACTGACTCCTTGTAATGGGGCCTGTACTGACAGGGAGGAAGGGCCTTCAAGAGACTCGTGGAGTCCATCAAAATGACAAGCATCATTTGTATGGCTCCGGGCAAGCCACAGAGTGCTCTGACATTCCCACTTCATCTCCACCGTGACCTTTATGGAGCACACTGTATAATCATTCCATTGTGGAAGAGAAGGAACCAAGGCTTACAGAGGTCAAGAGACTCGTGCCTGACCACACAGCTACTCAGACTTACAGTGAGAATCCCAACAAGCAAAGCCTACAGCTAAAACCAGGTCCTCTCTCTCTCCATCCCAGATGCATAGATAAGGATTATATACACAGACGCAGTGTGGACAGGGAGTGGAATCTTGGGATGTCTTCAATCGATGCAACCTAGGGATACCGCAGGCACATGTTCCTGCTGCTTGAACTTGAGACGTGGACAAGTGATGGAGGCAGATCTTTAACCAGCTCTGGAGGAGTTCTGGGCACTCAATATGGCATAACCTGTCAGTAACAAACATCTCTAGGCTCAAGTTGACTGTGTAAAGCTGAAGCAGGCCAAGTGTTTGGACGACAACAGATCTAATCTCCGCACACTTCCATGCCAGCAAATATCAGAAAGTAATTTGAGCCATTAAACAAGGCTTTCCTAATGGTTGGCTCACACCAAATACTCAACCCATACCAGCTGTGACTGGTGTTCCCCAAAGAATTTACTTCTCCTGAGTTCAGAACTGGAAGGGGAGACTTCACCCACAAAGACAGGCCCCTGGTCCAACCAAAAGCTACAATAATCCATCATAGAATTAAATAACTGACTAATCACTGGGCCTGAGCACTGTTTGTGCTAAGAACCTCTTCTACCTCTTTCCAATGCTTGGGACAATCCTACGAAGTCCTTGATTGTCCCATTTGGCAGGTAAAGCATCTGCAAAAAAGACCCATGAAATGTCCTCCGGTTCACAGATTCAAATTCAGCGACTTGACTCCCTGTGAAGGCACAAAGCCACAAAGCTGTTTATCTCACCGCACTCTCTGTGAACAACTGGGGATCTAGCCTTGACTCCAACAGGTGCTCACTGCCTACCTCACCACCTGTGGCAAAACAGGGGCTTTGAAGTAGAGAATGAATGCTCCCTGACATTAAGGTAAAATTTTGCTGCCTGTCATTTCTACAAATTGATCCAATTGATCCTTGGACAATACGTTTCACCTCTTTTCTCCAACTACAATAGTCCCAGAGAGCTCGCTCTATCAAAACAAAAATCTGCCTCTATAGATCAGGGCTGAGAGCTGAGATTCTACGTTCCTTATAACTCCCTAAATGAAGCTGATGCCATAGGCCCAGTTCACATTCTGAGGAAGAAGGATCTAGCCCCGGTGTAGGGTTAAGCCCAGCCTACCTCCTATTCAATTGGGACACTGTCATACCTATCTGTCCAGATTGACTCTGGCTGTTTTCCTTGCCACCACACTGTCAAAAATTTATAACAAGCCCATGACGGGGCTGGGGAGTTTGCTGGGGGTAAGGTACCTGCTGTAAAACCATGAGGGCCTGAGTTCGGGTCTCCAGAACCCACATAAAAAGCCACATGTAGCAATGCATGCCTGTGATTCAGTTCTTATGCTGGCAAGACAGTGGGAAGCCAGAGGTACACAGGCTAGCCAGGCTAGCCAATCAGTGAACTCCCAGTTCAATGAGAGACTCTGCCTCAAAAAAAAAAAAAAAAAAAATGGGGACAAAGAAATGTACATTAACCTCTGGCTCCACACATGTACAGTACAGATAGATAAATAGGCACCAGAAAGCCCCAAAAACCTAAAACATTTGTCTCCCCCCAGAACAAGATAACCAAACCCATTCCAGACAACTGCTGTTGATATTTTGAAAATTTCTATCCTGTTCTCTACCCACCCCATCACCACAGAACATTCTAGTCCTTACCACCTCTCCCATCTAATGCCTGAGCATCCTGGTGTCTAACCCCTGAGAACTCGCGGGTTGGTCTGAGACTATACACACTGCTGAAGGAATGGACTGGACCCTGATCCTCTCTGCTAACCGAGGTACCATTTTTTCTTCTTCCTTAAGAGGGTGAATGGAGACCTTTGGGGGAGTCATTATGATTTATAACAGTAGCAAAATTACAGTTACAAAGTAGCAACAAAAATAATTGGGTGGTTGAGGCGGTAGCTGCCCTGCCAAGCTTCCCACACCACTGCAGCCCTCAACTGACCTCTCTCCTCGCCTCTCATGTTCTAAGACTCCCCGGAAGTGTTCTGCTTAATTACTGTTTGGACTACTGAAGAATGTGGATTCTTGACCTCATTAGGGTTGTAGGAATGGGCCTCCTCCTCCTCGAGGCCAGTACAGATGTCCTGCTGGATGCTTCCCTGAGGGTGGATACTCCAGGATCTTGAAGCCGGGATATGATGACCAGGAATTCCATCACCTACAAGGCCAGTGTTATTTTAAAGTTTCTCTGGAGAGGAGACACATTTTTAATTCCTCTGTGTGACTCCCAGTACTGAGGACAGAGGTGAATTTGGGAAGGTCAGAGGTGAGGGGTTTGGAGGTTGCGAGCCCCAGCAAGGAAAGATAAGGGCAGCATCTCTTGGAGATCTCTATTTTAAAAAACACAAATAACTATGGCATCTGAGCTTGTCGAGGACATTGGACATGGCCCAGTCATCTGGAGGAAGAGCTCCTTCTTTTTCCACTAGAAAAGTCCACACTTTATAAGTGGAGAAAGGAAAGAAAAGAGAGAGGGGAAGATGACAGCTTCCTCGTTCCCCGGAAGCAGGCTCCCAACAGCCCAGGGAAGAGTGAAAGCTAGGATGTGAGCACTGCCCACCCCTGCTGCCCACCCCCAACCAAGCAATGAAAATTCCAGCAGAGGGCTTAGTGAGGTCTTCACTGCTGTGAAAAAACACCATAACCAAATGCACCTTGAGGAGGAAAGGATTTATTTCACCTTCAGTTGTAGTCCAGCATGAAGGGAAGATGGGGCAGGGGCCTGAGTCAGGAACCGATGCAGAGGCCACCAAGGAGTGCTCCTTCCTGTTGCCCACCCTCCACCTTTCTCAGATTGCTTCCTTATATTTCTCAGCTCACCCAAGGGTAGCATTGCTCACAGTCAGCAGCTCTGCCCTTCCCCATCAATCCTACAATAAAAGAAAATGCCTAGAGGGCTTGTCCACAAGCCAGTCTGATAGGGAGCAGCTTACTCTTCTTCTCAGATGACCCTGGCTTGTACAAAGTTGACAAAAATCTACCCAGCACAAAGGTCAGGGCAGGGCCTGACAGAAGCTGGGAAGTGGGAATTGGCTTGGGCCAGACAAGAAGAGACTTCATTTGGACTACTAGAAAAGGAGAAAATGGAGGGAGGGTGGGGCTGGAGCCAAATGGGGTAGCCAGCATGGCCAAGACAGCAACAGAGCTCTCTGCCTCTCTAGAGGAAGGCCACTACATGAAGGTGAAGGCTGGCGAGCAGAGGGAGGATGCTGTGTTAGAGGTGGACTCAGGGCACTGGACAGCAGAGCAGCTGAGCTCTGCTTTGAGCAGTCTCCTGGCTTCCTGTAAAAGGGAAGGGGTATTGTCTACACATTCACACACATGAAGCCAAGCTTAGCTCTAGAGCTGAGCATGGCAGAGTCCTATCCCCATTTCCGTGTGGTCTGGTCCCCTGGCTCCTCTGGTAAACAAATAGTCCTGCAGAGCCCTTCTTAGAACTGCCCTCAGCACCAGGCCTGAGTCTCTTTCTGACCCCTCACTTCTAAGATGTCCTCCCCCAGGTGCTCTGCCCAGCTCCTTGCCCTGGGTCCTTCATAGCATCTCATAGTTGAAATCTTTGGTCATCCAATTCAGTGTTAAAGTCTGCTTCTTTAGGGCCTGAGTGACACTGGTAGAGGACAGAGAATTTCATTCTCTCCTAAAAGGGTCTATGTTTCTCCGGGGCTGAGGTTGCACCAAGACCAACCCAACCCAAGCAACATCTGTCTCTGAAACCAGCAAGTGCTGGACGCACAAAGGCCTTCAGAAGCACAGGCGTGGAAAAGGCAGATTTCAACCAATAATATGCATATCCCAACAGCACCTCCACCCATATAGTAAAGGCCCCTTTCATAGTAAAGGCCCTGCAAAGTTACAGTCAGTGCAAATACTCAGACATCAGCATCTACTAAAGTCAGCCAAGCATGCTCACACCTGGGAACCACCCACATCCTCACACCTGAGGACCACCTGAATTCTCACACCTGGGAACCACCCACATCCTCACACCTGAGGACCACCTGAATTCTCACACCTGGGAACCACCCACATCCTCACACCTGAGGACCACCTGAATTCTCACACCTGGGAACCACCCACATCCTCACACCTGAGGACCACCTGAATTCTCACACCTGGGAACCACCCACATCCTCACACCTGAGGACCATCTGCATCCTCTCATCTGAGAACCTTTTGCACCCTCGTCCATGAGAATCACCTGCACAATCACACCTAGGAACCACCTGCTGTGCTCTTATCCAAATGTTTCTAATCTTTGACCCGACAATGGTTAACAGGAGAGTGAAGAATAGGGAGATGCCCAGGAGACCACAGAGAAGTATCAGGCTTTTCAGGGTGGAGGAAGGGAAAACACAGAAGGATAGCTGTCACCTCTCAATGTCCCCTCTGTCACAGGCTACATTTTCAAGCCATTACATAAGAAAGCTGCACAAGCATCATTTATTCAACAGTTCACTCATGCCAGTGTCTAAATCTCAACCTGCGTACTAATGACATTTGGATTGAAAACTCTCTGCCTTGTAGACTCTGCAGTGTGGGAGGATGCTATTAGAAGCCTCCTCTACTCATCAGAAGTCTGGACAAAAATGGCTTCAGATATTACTAAATATTCCCAAAGTGGGAAATTCACCTCTCTGAGAACTCCTGACTCAGTCATCATTAGAAACTCTACTTTTGATGGAATGTCAATGCATCCTGTGGGTTATCGTTCCCTGTGGCTGCCCTCCTACAGGAGAGCTGGATTCAGGGCTTGCCTGGTGTCTGCTAATCTGAAACTCCTAAAATGGTCGCATTGCCATAGATCCCAGGACCTTCCTCTTCATCAAGCTCCATCCAACTGAACCTTATCTAGGCAGCTCAGCCCAAGCAGATAGCCACCATGTTCTCTTCATGTTACCAGGACAGATTAACTAGTGTAGTTTCCTGTTCCCTCAATGAGTTTAATAGGCTTGAATGCAGAGCAGGGGTGGGAGGGAGCTATGTGTTACATTGTCCCTCTCTACTGGACATCTATTGATTAATGTTTGCATCCCACAAATAGTTATTGAGTTGCCATAGTGGCAGGCACTGAACTAGCAGCTAGGAACTGTGGTACTGAAAGCTACATCCAGGCCCTGCCCAGAGGGTCACGTGCAGGCTTCCAGCTTTTACTGCAGAGGCTTGAGCTGTAGTACCTTCTACTACCTGTGTGAATCTGGACCTATTTCTTTTAATCTCCTTAAGGCTCAATTTCTCATTTGTACAATGGAAATAATGGTGGCTCCCACGTCCACCAGAAGTGAGAATTAGGCGGTGTAAGATGTCAAAAATCATTTTGCATAGTGCCTGGCAGGTGATAATATAAGAATGAGCTTCCTCCCTCGAAGAGGTGGTCAGTCCTATTATTCAAGGCATCACTTGCTGATGAGAGAAGCAGACAGATTTAACATGCGCTTATATAAAGTATGGTGGGTATTCTGAGAAATAGATATATGGGACTCTGGGGAGAAGGAGATGAGTTTAGTAAGGTACTACCTAAGCTCCCACCTGAAGCTTAGGAATTATGAGGTGATGGAGGGAGTATTGTGGGCATGGGAAAGTATGTATGGAGGCTCAGAAACCAGAGCCACAGGGCATGGGAGGGGAACTGAGCAGGGGGGCTTGAAGCAGGATTCTGGGTACAGGAGCTGTATCCACACAGACCAATTGTGCAAAGCTTCCCCCTCCCACCTTGAGTTAGGCTGGAAGCCTTTGAGAATCTTCAGCAAAAGAGGGAGGGGTGTGGTCAGGTTTGATTTAGAACTTCCCCCTGGATGGATAAGGGAGAAATGATTGGAGCCACAAAATGCCCACTGTTGCTTTCTCCCAGAGAGAGGGAGAGCTGGTGTCCCAAGGAGCTGTAGCAGGAATGAGAAGCCTGGATAGAGCAACAGGCAGTTTATGGCACAGCCCCAGGCACAGAGCAGAGAACAGCAAACTCCTGGGAACCCAGGGAGTGGGTGAGGAAAAGGATTGTGGGAAGATCATGTAATCTTATAAATTCCCACAAATTCTTATAGCATCCCATGTGTGTGTTGGGGAGTAGTATCTATGCACTCTAAAACTGAGTTAAGCTCCAAACAGTACCAGGAAAGGCACTAGAAACAAAATAGAAAATGCCCTTCCCCTTACAGTACATCCCCATAAGCAGCCATGGGGCAGGACTATGTGTATGCACTGGGGTGCAGCTGTGGATATGATGGAAGGTATCAAGACAGAAGGACAGGGGCCCCTGGGGCCATCATCTGTGGAGAAGATAAGAAAATTAGGTCTAGACTCTGGAAAGGGGAGGCTGAGAAAGACTCAGAAGTCTGGCAACCGGCAATGATGGATGGACTGGGCGAAGAACCATACCCTTACAGGATTGGTAGTTTGCATGTGTGTTGGGGTTACTGGATGGACAGAGTACAGCATGCACCCCACAGTGCAGAACATCAGCTTCAAGCTGGAAATAGGTGGTTTGGGGACAACTATAAGAAAGACCAAGATTTTTTAAACATTAATTTTTAATGACTCAGCTCATTCCCATAAAAGATTCAAACATTAAAGATAAGATGAAAATCACTGGGCTCCAACTTGGCTTCTGGGTCTTTTTTCCTTTCTTCTAGGAGCAAATGTTCTTCGGGTTCCCAGGAGGCTTCCAGCCCTTCCTGCTTATTTGCAAACACATATGTGTGGGCTTGAAGGAGGAGCCATTTTTTTCCTAGGGAGTTTTGTTTTCTTACTGTTTGCTAAAGTGGATAAATGGGGCTTCAACCCCAACTTTTTTATTTCACAGACCCTGGACTCCTAGGGATCCCCCTCAACCTCCCTACCATAGCATGGAATTATATAGTATCCTATGCCTCCTTTGCCCATTCCCCTGTCATGAACACTTAGGAAAATGGGTAGGAAGTCAAGAATAAGAACAGAAAGAGTTGGGCTATAAAAATGGCTCGGTGGTTAAGAGGACTTGCTGCTTTTGCATAGGACTCAGGTTTAGTTCTCAATGCCCATATCAGGTGGCTCACAACCATTTGTAACTCTAGTTCCAAGAGATCCAGTGCCCTCTTCTGGCTTCTTTGGGCATGAGGCACATACATGGTATACAAACATACATGATGGGACTCCAGAATCTATAAACCTACAGGCAAGTCTCTAGCCTCAATACTAAGAACCAAATGTTGGAGATCAATGAAACAGGCAGTGGATAGAGTTCTTGCCTAGTACTCATAGATCTCTGAGTTCAGTCCCCAGCATAACATGAACCAGCTATAACAACACAGGCCTGTAATCCCAGCACTTGGAAAGTGAAGGCAAAAGGATCAGAAATTCAAGTTTATCCTTAGCTACATAGTGAGTTCAAGGCCAGCCTGGACTGTCTGAGATAAGATAGGACATGGAACAGAGACACACACATACACACACACAAACACACACTATATATGTATATGGAGAGAGAGAGATTGACTCAAGTCCTCACATGTGAAAGCAGATAGGCTGCATGCACGTGGGTGGGAGGAGACTCCACCTTCTAACAATCCTTCCCAGGTCCTGGCTGCCAGGCTTCCTTGCTCACTTCATCCACAAACACGGATTCTAATCTTGCCTCTTTGAAAGCCACACTTCTGTGTTTGACCACACCTGAATTTGCATGGTTCATCCCAGGCTACATTCCACAAAACAAGTACTAGTTCTGAAGGCAAAAACCAGTGCAAAGCCAAGAAGGATGCCAGGTCAGCAGCCGGGCTCTGGACCAGCAGAATGCATGCTCAGCACATTGCCACCCTGTTATTCTTAGCAGTTCTCTGGATCCCCGAATCGGCTGCCTGCACTAGATTCTCGATTTCTTTCTCCAAATGCACATTGTGCCTGAATCTTGGATATAGCCCCTAAATCTAGAAAAGACCCCAGAAACACTTTATGTGGCCCCTGCCTTACTATATAAATCGCTGCCATCTCTCCAGGGTACTAAGGGGGTGTGGCGGGTAATCAAGTGTCTCTTGGAGTCCTGGGGTTAGAGCCTAGGGCCAAGCCCTGGTTCCATCTATTCACCTCTCTAATGAGGAAACAGGCCTAGCAGAGGAGGAATGTGCCCAGTTCCCAAACTGCGTGGAACTGCTGAGCTTGACTCTCACCGCAAAGCAAAATAGATTAACTCCTCCTGGATTCCTGCATGATCCTTTCCAGCAAAATACAGCTGTAAAGCCGCAGGCAAATCTTTCCTAAGTGGAATCACTCATGGCTTCGGCCTTTGATGGGAATTATTTGCACAGACTCTGTCTGGGAGGACCCTGAGGCTCCACATCACAGACCCCCACGATGCTGGGGAAACGCATCTCACCCCCACTAAAGGCAGCACAAGGTCCCCTGATGCCCATGTGCCATCAGGTCAGTCCTTGGGGGCTGCCGCCCATTTCTGCCCCAGCTTCCACCCCCACTCCCGCTGCACTCGCACTTCTGGGAATGCCTTTGAAGTCTGAAACCCTCTCTTCCCTCTCCTGGGCCTAGTTGGATTGCAGCGCCCTGCTTCCAGCTGGTGGGATCAGCCTGGTTGGAGTCCCACCCAGGCCTGCAGCTGAAGCACTGCCACTTGCTCTTGTGCACAGCGCCCCCTGCGGGCGGACCCCGAGCCCTTCCCTGAACAATGCTATTCCTCCTCCTTCTGAAGGAGAGGTGAAGCAGCGGATCTCAAGAACACAGGGAACAAGGGAGTCTGGAACCAAATAGGACTGGGCACCTTGGAGCCCAGGGTGTCTGGGACACGTTCACCATCTCTGAGCACAGATGAGGGCATCCCAAACACTCCCCAAGCTGCTGTCAAGACTACACATCAGTGATGACCTTTCCCTCCAGGCTGCCAGTCTCTTCCAGTCTCTGTCTCTCTAACCCTTGATCCCTTGTCCTGCAGGCATCCTTCCCCTATGCCTGACATGTGTAATCACAAGAGTTTATGCTAAACTTCAAAGCCAACCCCCACCAGCTCCACCTCCCACAGTCTACCTTCTTAGACAGGAACCTTCTACTTTGTAAGGTGAGAAGCACAAACAGTAGGTAGAAAAGCCAAATCTGCTCTTGAGGAAGCACTGGAGTGGACTCCAGTCAGGTGAGACAACTGGAGAATGTGTGACCTTGAACATCGCACTTGGTCCTCTCAAGGCCATTTCTTTGTTTTAAGAAAGAAGATCTAAGTAGACCTGACACTTCCCTACTGTCCTCCAAACCCCAGCATGGCACAGCCAATGCATCACCCTTCTCAGCTTCCCAAGATGGCACACGCACATCCTCCACACCAGACTTCTATTTGGAGTTAGCCAGGATCATTATCAGTTGGCCTCAGAAGTGAGAAGCACCAAGAGTCTCTTGGGAACATTTTGTCCTCTGTCCTCTCTCATCTTCCAAATCTCTCTGCTCCCTGCCTTAAAAAAGCTGTCCCCATTCCTACCAGAGTGGCTGTCCCAAAGACAGCCAGTCACTCCTCTGCTTCTGTTCATCCTCAGAAGCTTTGAGATGAAGGGTACAATCTGAGCCCAACAGGGATGGCTCTGGAAGTGTGCTGCCTTCAACTTTATACCTTGTACATTCTCCTTGGCTGAGGACACCCCCCCTTACCCAGTGAACATGCTGTCACTGACTAACATCTGCTCCCAGAACCCTCCCCCACCCTAGCAAGCTGTATTCTCTGTTCCTCAGAGCCCCCTGTATCACTTCTGCTGCTTGCCCTAACTGCATTATATTAAAATGTAATTTGATGTTTTGTTGTTCCAATTAGTTGTCTGTCTTCTTTCTCTAAGTTGTGAACTCTCAAGGGCTGTCTTATTCATCTCCAAACAACCTAGATGGCTCCTGGGATCTCCCAGCCCACTTAACTCTAGTTAAGATGAGCTTTGTGGCAGACACAGCTAATTGACTACCCGATAGCTATTTTCCAAGTCTTCCTTAATGATTCACCTCTGATTTTATGTGGAAACAATATGTCCAACTAAAGTAATCTTTTTTTCCAGACTCTCTTGCAGCTATGCATGGTCACGTGACCTACACCTGACAAAGTTATTGGCAACTTTATGAAGGAAGACAGAGTCATACATATGGTCTTATCTTTCTTTTCTGAAATACAGGCAAGAGACCTGGACAGATAGCAGCCAAATGCAAAAGGGAACAGAAGCCACATGCTTCTCATGTACTGCAGTTTAATCTTTGTTCTGTGTCTTGGTTTCCTGTATGCACCCTCACTGCCTGTTGAGTTGCTTAAGAGAAGGCTCCTGAAACCTGGATGATACCTCTGAGACACTGTACTATCCTCTTGCCCGTTTAAACCACTCTTTGGAGTTTTTCTATCACTTGTCACCATGATACAAACACTGCTTCCTCATCCAAGAGATAGTCAGAGTCCTTCCTTGTCAAAATATCTGCCAGTCCCCACTGAGCTCTTATTCTGTGTGTGTGTGTGTGTGTGTGTGTGCATGTGTGTGTATGCGTATGTGGATGTGTGAGCATGTGTGAGTGTGTGTGTGTGTGTGTGTGTGTACCTCAGTTGGTTTGTTCCTCAGGCACCCTTCATCTTGTTTTACCAGCAAAGCTCTCTCCCTTGATTATGATGTTGATCATCATTCTAATGATCAACAGTCCCTTTGGATCCCATTCATTTCTCGGAGGACTATTCCACTGTCACAATTTTATATTTGTAAATATTTTAGTACTTTTACTTACATATGTGTGGAAACATGTGCACATGAGGGCAGGAGTCGGGAACAGAAGTTACAAGTGGTTGTGAGCCATCTAACATGGGTGCTGGGAACTGAACTTGGGTCCTCTGGAAGAGCGAGCAATATCGCTCTCAGTCATGAGCCATCTCTCCAGCACACTCACCCACCCCCAACCCCTTCACAATTTTCTAGAAATCATTGCAAGGAAAGTAAGTTAGCTAAAATATTTTGCTTTCAGGACATAAACACAGTAAGCTACTGTACAGTGTCTCATGGGATCCAGACTTGGGAGGAGCGAACCACTCTTAGATCCTCGGCCTCACCACCCACCCTAGAGACTGGATTCTGACCTCGGAGTCCTCGTGGCCCCCCATCCTATTGCCTCTTTTCCATCCTTCCCTCTAACTACAGTCTGAATCTTTGACGGCCTTTAAAGTCCTGTGTTGAGATCTTGCTCCTCAGGAAAACAGTGTGTGGAGGTGAAGCCTTTAGGAAATGGTTGAATCATGAGCACTCTGGGTTTCTGGAAGGACTCAGTTATGGATGGATACATTTCTTAATGGGATTGTGGGGAGGGGCTCTGTTATGAAAGGATTCTCTTCTTCTCTACCCATCCCTCCTTCATTACTGGCCACCTTGAGGTGAACCACTTTCCTCCACCACACAATTCTGCTCTGATGTTCTGACTCACCACAGGCTAAAATTAACCATGAACCAAAACCTCTGAAACCATAACCCCATCCCTCCCAACTTTTCATGTTTTTTGGTTTGGTTCAGTTTTGCCAGTGTTCTGTCACAACAATGGTCAGCTAACAGATCTCCTCTGATCTTCTTTCCCAAGCTCTCAAAGGAACAAAGTCCAAAATCCTCTCACATCCTCGTGCTCAGTGTCTTGACCACCGTCTTCCTCTCCTAGACATACCCTCCCATTTCCCATTCTGCTTCAGAAATTCTCAAGAGAAATTCTGTTTGTCAAATCAAAAATGTAGGTTTTTTCTTTTTTTCCATGCTTCTCACATTTTCTGACATGCTCCATGAAGGTGGGCTGTACGAGCTGAGCTAGAAGGAAACGGAGATGCTCCTCTGGGTCAGACCCCTTCTGTGTTAGGCTGAGTGGAAGGACAGGTTGATGCTGGCTCAGCTGTATATGCCATGAAATGTCTCATGAGAAGTCACATTCAGTCTTGAAACTGAGGTTTTCCCATGAGGAACTCAGGCTACAGGTGGAGAGGATTTAAACGCTCATCTTTTCTTTTCTTTTTAGAAAAGCTAAAAATGTTATGGATTTACTTTATAAACTAGGGGATACTTTGCATAGCTCCTTCTGTGAATTTCTTGATTGTGAGCTTGGAAAACTTGTATTAGGGTGTTTTCAAATTACTTTTTCTTATTCTCAAATTCTTTTCAAATTCTTATAATTTGAAAAATTATAAGTTTTCAAATTACTTATTCTCTCTTCACTTGTCATTACTATTGCTTTACCTGACTATTTGCTCATGTTTATATAATGGTTAGCTCATTACTATTATGCTCTCTTTATCTCTAATGACAGTACTTAATGGCACCAGCTTCCTTACAAACACTATAGCATTCTGGCTGTAGCATCACATTTGGATATGTATTAGTCTATCCATAGGCTGGGGGCATGGCACAGTCAGTAAAGCACAGAGTGTTTATCCATGAAGCTCTGGATTCAACCCCCAGAGCTATAAAAAGCCAGCTGTGGTGGTACATGTCCCTTAGTGTCAGCATTCGGGTCAGAAGCTCAAGGTCATCTTCACCTATATAGCAAGTTCAAGACCAGCTTAGACTACATAAGACTCTGTCTCAAAAAAAATCTATTTATTAATATTTACTTTTAAGTGGTATGTTATTTCTATTATAATTTCTTTAAACCACGAGTTGTAGAGAACTGGTTTTTTGTTTTGTTTTGTTTTTTGTTGTTGTTTTGTCTAACTATCAAAATAAGGCATGGGCTGATTTCTTGTCATTGCAGCTATTGGCTTTAAGCCTAGTTGGGATATGATTTGATGTGTGGCTCAATCATAAACATCTTTGAAAATTGTTGAGGCCTGCCTCATGATCAATGTTTATAACTGTTCCATGGGGGTATGCTTGCAAAGAATGTGTGCTGTGTCTGTTAGGCTGAACTTACTCTCCATGTTATTAAAATGCTATGTATTTTTGTTATTGATGTAACTATATAACTCAGTTAACAGAGTATAAAAATCTATTTTGATCATGAATTTGTTGCTTTATTCTTAAGATTCTGTCCATTTTTACTCCTTGTTTTTGTTTGTTTGTCTGAGAAAGCATCTTACTCCAGGCTAGTATAGAACTCACTATGTATCTCAGGCTAGGTTCAAACTCATGGCAATCCCCCTGCCTCAGCATGCTGAGATTGTTAGCCAACATTCCCAGCCTTGTTTCCCATTTTAAGCTACTTTTTAAAGTTCCCATCAATTAGTATTGTTGCATCTGTCTTGTGGTTTTCTGGAGGCTTTAGTGTTAAAGACTTGACAGCCAATGGCTGGCTTTTGTGAGATGTCAGGTCAATGGAGCTCTGGCTTCATCCACAGCTCACCTATTGAGGCATTCATAACTGAATGTGTTATTAGTAGGTGTGGCTTGCCTGGAGGAAGGAAGAAAGTCTCTGGATTTTGAAGGATGTATCCCCAGAGCTACTTCTCCATCACAAGGTAAGCAGCTTGGCCCTCCACATCCCAACCATGGTGCGGTGCTCTGCTTCATCACAAAAGTGGAACCAAGAGAGCAGGTACCAAAACTTCTGGAGTAAGGCAAACCTTTGTCCTTTGTATTGTTCCTCTAAGGTATGCAAATTAAAACAACACCCACCTATCACTACACCTACGTAATGGCAAAATCCTACAGTTGTGACGCCATTAACTGCTGTGATGGAGTAAGAGGATTAATGGAAACTCTCATTCATGCCTGTGCCAATGAATACTAAATGACATAGCAACTTTGCAAGACAGTTTAATCTTTTCTGATAAAAAAAAACTGATAAATTTTTAACCATGTGATCCACTATCATACTCCTTGGTATCTAGTCAAGTAAGGTACAATCTTATTTCCACTGAAAACACAGATGTTTGTAGCAACTCAAGCCCTTAAATACAACTAAAATGCATTTAACAGGAGGAAAAACAAACAGGCACATCAAACAGTGACTATAAATCAGTATCACAAAAATAAACATAGTAGATCATAAAGGATATGGAGGAACCTGAAATATATATTATTAAGTAGAAAAAGGCATTCTGAAAGGCCTCATAGTATGTGATTCCAACACCTCATTCCATGATGAACCCAATATATGGTGGTCTCAAAAGACTGTAGTGGATCTGAAGATTCCTATCCCTTAGTGTCTTTCTGCCAGTATGATGCCTTAGAGAAGTATATTGTATATTTGTAATGATGTTGGTATAAGCAAACCTGTTGCTACAAGCCATATAGACAGCTGTGTGCAATATGTAATGTCTGCTACTGATAATAACTATGTCACTGATTTATGTAATTGCCATACCCTACATTTTCTTATTAGGGTATTACTTCTACTAGAGTGTTCTGTCCAGCTGCATCCTGTGTCTATCAGCAATCTTTCTCTGGTCTTGTTTTTCAAGTCTCTTGATGGCATCAAAGAAGCCATGTTGCATAATTGATCTCCATGTAGGTTCGTGCAAGGATTCCCCATGATATTTGCACAAAGGCAATGCCTACCATTGCATTTCTCAGAATATACTGGTTGTTAAGCAATGTACAACTCAATTTAACATTCTGGATGAAGCAAAGCTATAGGGAGAGAGAGGAAAAAGGTCAGCAGTTGCCAGGGGCCCATGCACAGAATGGGGGCGGGCAGTAAAATAGCCGAGCATGGACAACAGTGGAGGAAGCATGCCATTATATTTGTCAAAAACATAGAGAGTGTGCGGCAACTTTGATGTAGCTGTGCATTTACTTCAGTTGACAATGACACCAATGATGTAGGTTCACGGATCATAACAGAAGAACTTTGTGTTAGGGATGCTGGTAGCAGAGAGGCTGTACACAGAGGGTATGGAAAAGCTGAGAACTCTCTGTGTTTTCTGTTCAATTTCCCATAACACTAAGACTGCTCTAAATGTCCTATTTAAAACAAAAGAGGAAGAAGAAGTTGATAGGCTCTACTGACTTGAAACTAATTCAAAAATTCTTATGGATGACAAGAGGTCAATGGGCATTGGAGGGACCATCTTGCTCGTACTTACAGGGATGTTTGGCTACAACTGAAACCCTGGCTCTAACTGAAATGAAAAAAAAATCTTGCAAATCAAAAACCTGAGTCCTTGTAGAGAAATAGTGGGACCCTGAAACCTGAACCAGAGACACTGGGGTGTAAGTAGAAACAGTAGATGCCCTGAATTGTCAAGTCTAGAAGGAGGTCCCCTTTCTATGTGAAAAATAAGCAGCCTTCTCATACCTGAGAAGCTTAAGAAACCTCACCTGAGTCAGGTACCTCCAAAATGATGTTTGACCCCCTCAAGGTCTTCCTTCACCTTGACTTGCCTTGTGCCAAGAGCTAGGTTCAGGATCCAGCAGTACATCCCAGTCCATCACCTGGAAACCAGCAGCTTATACCCCAAAGGAACAGCATCACAGGCTGGGGAGCACTAGCAAATCACAAGGTAACAGAGGCTGGATCTTGAGAGTTTAGGCTTAAGTATGGTTAACAAGAATGAGGTTGATTGTCTCCTGTATGTATTAATGGGAGAGGCGGCATAAGCTCAGGATGGTATGTGGCAAGGGCTCTGGAACTAGATTTCCACTGAGGGCCTCCTCCAGCCCACAGCTAATGAAGGCCTGCAAAGTGGGGTGTGGAGATGCTCAAGTGTTTGATATAATATTGAGGAAGGAGAGAATTCAAGAGTGGATATTTTCTAGAAAAGCCTGGAGTGTAAGTGTTCAGAAAGAAATGGCACCTTCCACTCAACCTTGTGCAGTGGGAACCTCAATGACTGTGGAGACGTTAGGTCCTAAGTATGATTTACCCTGGCTATCTTCATTCCCTAAATAGCTTTCTTGCCCACTTCTATGTCAGACCCAACACCCTGGGAGTAATAAATTAAAACTTTTTGGAATGTCTTAGATTAACAAAACCCTAGTTTCTACCAACCAAAGAGCTGAGAATTCATCACATAATGTAGTGTCCGAGGCCTGAGCAGAGGCTTCTGTGTTTGGCGTTAACCAAACTGCTTGGGGGTTCCACCAGTGTATTTAAGGCAGGCCTTGATTTCCAGCTGCCTTTGTTCTGTTACAATAAAATCAGGATCAAACTGTTACCGCAATGGAGCAGGGAACTTGGGATAATCTATGTCATTATTCATTGGTCCTGGTTCCTTGCTCTATTTGTCTCCAGAATGAACTCTTGTCACACCCTCTGAGGTGAGAGTTGTCTTTACATGGACATCTCAAAGTGACTAGAGTCTAACTGTTGTAGAAAATCTTGCTTCAAACAAAATAGCCGCCATCTTCACCAACTATGTCTGCTTTAAAGTTTCACAGGGCCTGTGGATTGCTGGCATTCTCTCATAAAAGGAGGTGGTTGAAAGTTTATTGAACTCTAAGTTGAATATCCAGACACTATTTTAAGCCATTTGTGTGCAATTCTGCCCTAAAAAACTGGGGTCTTGGGAAGGTGCTGAGGGAGACTAGGGGAAGGGAGCTCTGTGCAGCTATGGAGGAGCCACAGTCCATACTAGGTAAAGACTTGGGTCTGGGAGGAGGGGGAGTGTCCGATACAGGGTTTCTCTGTGTAGCCATGGCTGTCCAGGAACTCACTATTTAGACCTGGCTGGTCTCAAACTCAGTGATCTGCTTGTGTCTGCCTCCTGAATGCTGGGATTAAAGATGTGCTCCACTATGGCCCAGCTTGGGTGAAGACTTTTTAGTATGGCTTCCTCAGGTCATCCATGTCTATAATAAGCCCAATAAGTTCACCGGTTCCATGGGGTTAATTTCGGTTTGTCACTGGGACTTTATAAGAGGAAGTAAAAGCTGTTTACATCTCCCCAGGGAAATAACTCATAATCACCCACTATAAAGCAGTAAATACAGCCTTGAAAGAAGGGCCACTAGTGTCCTTTTGAAGCACAGTGGTGGACACTGTTCTCTATAAGACAGAACAAAAAGTAGAAGATGCTACCAGTGGCCGGGGGGCCCCCAGGATCCTAAGTGGGGATGATGGGAATCCAAGAAAGGCTGATGGCAGGACAACATTTAATCAGCAGCAGTGAGGCAGACATAATTACTATACTAGACAGTGAGGCTGGAGTGGGTAATCAGGCTGCCTGACCTGCAGGGATTTTGGTGATTGCCAACTGGCCAGGCTGTTCTGGGCAGGGTACAATTGATGATTGACTAGTGTAATTTCACTTCATAACTTCTTCTAATAAAGCTAGCTGAAGCTGGTATCAGCTGCCATGGAGGAAAATGACAACCCCACATCTGACTTCCAACACTGGGTGAGCTCACAGATCTGGAGCCTGTGTTTGAAGAAAAGGCCAGACCCTCTGGGATGAGAGACCCTATGAAACCACACCAAGTAGACATGATCATGCACTTTCTGACCCAGGGTCCTGCAGCAGGTTACTATAGAGACATCACTGAAGAAGAACACTCATATTATTAATACTGAGGTAACTGAAATGTCACTATGGTTCCTCAGGCAGAGTCCATGGGACTGAAGGAGCGGGTGCCTTCATGTTATTCTTATGGTCATCCCTGCAAGTGGAGACATGATAGGACTGCCCTCCCAGAAGTGTGAGGACCAAATGAGATAGATGCTCATATTGTAGTTAGGATGTGAACTATTCCCATGGGATCACGTGTTTGAGCACTTGGTCCCCAGCTGGTGCTAGGATTGGAACAGTATGGAACCTTTAGAAGGTGGAGCTTTGCTGCAGGAAGTTGGTCACTCTGGGATAGGCCTTGAGGTTTAGAATAGTCTACCACTTTTCTGGTTCTCTCTCAGCTTCCTGTTCCACCAAGACATAAGTTCTTTCCTGTCAAGTATTTGGACATAGCAGCAAAAAAAGCATCTAATTCAGCCCTTGAAGTCACAATGGCCAGTGACACACATTTGGCTTCTTGGCTTAGTCTCTAACCAAACACTTGGGCAAAAACCTAGTTGGCTGGGCCTGGCTACCATATCTATACTCCAAGTCCTCTGAAGGCTATCCTTTCCCCTCAGCCCTTCCCAGCAGATCCAGGACCCAAAAACCTTCAAGAAGTCCCTAAGACTGCCCTTCCCTCCTCAAGAATAACCAATGAAGACCCCCTAAGAGTCCCTCTCAAAGGAGCCAACTTGCAAGGGAGATTCTGAGAAAGCTCTGTCACCAAGAAGAAGCAGAGAAGAGCTGAACTGCTTAGGAGAAACAAAGACAAGCTCACAGGCTTGGAAGAGGCCCAGACCAACTGAGACACCTAGAAAGGACACTGATCAACCTGTTGAGCAGCCCAGTGTGCTAGAGGTTTCCACTCTGAGAACTGTTACTCATCCTGGGGTGGCTTTGGTGACACAACTGTCCTTGGGTCATTTCTGCTCCTGTGAGTAACCCCAAGAAAACTCACTTGTTCACTATATTGGACTTGGGTGTTGTAGTGGTTTTAATAGGAAGAGGCGCATAGATCTGAATGCTTGGCCATTAAGGAGTTTTGCTCCTTGAAAGGGATTAAAAGGTGTGGTTTTGTTGCAGTAGGTATGGTCTTGCTGGGGGAAGTGTATCATGAGGTGGTGGGCTTTGGTGTTTCAAAAACTAAACCCAGGCCCAGTGTCTCTCCTTGTTGCCTATGGATCAGGATGTAGAACCCTCAGCATCTCCAGCACCACAGCTGCCGTGATTCCTACCATGACAGTAATAGACTAAACTTCGGAAACTGCAAGCAAGTCCCAATTAAATTCTTTCCTTCATAGAGGTTTCATGATCATGCTGTCTCTTCACACAAACCAAGAGAGATGCAACCCATATTTTTGTCTGTTATCGATTTCCTAGCTAGGGTGAGTAGACGTTTTTTCACACCTCTCTAGAAATAGTGTCACAACACCGCAGCATCGGTGTGAAACCAAACACAGTTGTCTAGAAACAGGGAGTTGGAGGCCCCAATCGTGCTTCTCCAACCAGCCAGCCACATGATCTTGGGAAAGCTCCTCACCCCATCTAGGCTACTTAGGGTGAAATCAGCAGGTGGTTCAGATCTTCAAACCACTGCTGCTTCCTCTGCCTCCTTTTTCTCCTGGTGTGTGTGCATCACACATATGTGTGTGGGTGTTCTTTTGAGAATCCCTTCCCAGAAGCAATATAAACAGCACCTAAGCCCTCTGTATAAGGTCCCAACAATAACCTCAAATTCAATCCCACCAAAAATCACCCTATAGAAACAATGAATTGATCAGCCTCACATATAAAGCACGGATGAAGGGTTACAGATAGTAGCCTGAATGACCCTCGGGTAGAAGTACTAGATGGTTTGCCCACAGCATGAGTGACGACTCCCCCAGTCACCACATATATAAAGCCCCCTTCTGTTTGCCTTCCCACCCTATATACACTAGCACTTGCTGAGTCTCCCAAAGTCAAGTGCAATTAATGCAACATGCATAGAGATGACTAGGAGGAGTGACTGGGGTCACAAGGGTTAGTCTAATGTCTTTCTTCCCCCTCCTGTGAAAGTATATCACAGTCAGCAAGCCCAGTTGTAATGCCTTTTGTAAGCAGGTACACTGGTCCAATAAAAAGACACCATCCCTCATTGGCTGGGAACTCAGTAAATAGGCTGGGTATCCATTAAACCCTAAGGATCCACCACCCACCACTGTCCAGATGCTGTGGTTACAAGAGAGCACCATCACATCCAGCTGTGGATTCTGGGAGTCAAACTCAAGTCCTTATGCTGGCAAGGCAAGCACATTTACCAACTGCTGTAACTTTTACAGGCCTCCACACTCCAGATGCAGACTTACCACAGTCAGGGTTCTTATTCAGGGTCTCAGTATTTCTCAATAGAACATTGGGACTGTTATGCTGTGGGTATGCAATGTCCCCACAGGCTCAGGTACTGGGAGTTTGGTGGTCAGATGATGGCCTTCGGGGAAATGGTTGAATCTTGAGGGGTCTAACTTCACTAATAGCTTTTCTCTTTTTATAAATATTTGTTCTATTTTATGTGTGTGAGTGTTTGTCTACAAGTATCTATGGTACCACACCCATGCATTACCCACAGAGGACTCAAGAGGGTGCTGGGTCTCCTAGAACTAGAGTTACAGATGGTTGTGGGCCACCATGTTGGTGCTGGGAACCAAATTTTGACGCTTTTCTGCAAGAGCAGCCAGTGTTTTTCATTGCTGAGCCATTCTCCAGACCTTGATGGACTATCTCTTGATATATTCCTGATATGATGCTATTATTGGGAGGTAGGAGGTTAGATACTGGGTGGAGGAAAGAGGCCTCTGGGGTGTGTGCAGTGAAGAGGTATCATCCTGATCCCTCCCCGCTCTTCTTCCTGGATTCCAGGAGGCCGTCAGCTCTGCTCTATTGGTGGATTCCAAGAGGCCGTCAGCTCTGCTCTATTGGTGGATTCCAAGAGGCCGTCAACTCTGCTCTATTGGTGGATTCCAGGAGGCTGTCAGCTCTGCTCTATTGGTGGATTCCAGAAGGCCGTCAGCTCTGCTCTATTGGTGGATTCCAGGAGGCCGTCAGCTCTGCTCTATTGGTGGATTCCAGGAGGCCGTCAGCTCTGCTCTATTGGTGGATTCCAGGAGGCCGTCAGCTCCGCTCTATTGGTGGTGTCCTCCACCATCTTCTCCCTTCCCCTTCCTTTCCTTCTTTTTTCTCTTTCTCTCTTCCTCTTTCTTCATCTGGTGCTGGGAATCGAACCCAGGGCCTCACACATGCTAACCACATGCCCTCTCCCATTAAACTACACTCCAATCGTCTTTCTTTCCCCCAGTTTCTGCCTTTAACCACCTCTTGTGTAGATGCCTTCAATGATGAGAGAGAGAGAGAGAGGAGAGAGAGAGAGAGAGAGAGAGAGAGAGAGAGAGAGAGAGAGAGCTCTTGCTGTGATGCTTGGCAGGCTGGAGGGGAGCTGGAAGGAGCACAGGAAACCTAATGGCCGAGTGACCATCCAGGGAGAGCTCTGGCATCTTAGCTGAGATCCAATGTCATCAAAGGCAGGCCAGAGCCGGGTCAGCCTGGGAGTGCAGCCTGACAGATGTCTGCTGCCTGGGGAAACTCGTACATCAGCTACTTTCTCCTCAGACTTTTTGGCAGCCTTTGTACCATTTCTTCATATTAATAATGAAAAAAGAAAAGCCCTCAATGAATGTGCAGTGAAATGAATCTGCAATTAATTTTAAATAAGCTTCAAATCCCACTGTGGTACCCTCCCTTGGTATTTTAATGGGACATGGTTTCACTAGATATGCACACCATAAAGATCCTGAAACACAAGATAGACAAAATCCTCTTAGGCGTGCTAAAGGATAATTTGGTTTTTCTCAAAGCTACATTTTTTTTTCCAAAAAAAAAAAAAAATACAGGATAGAAATAAGCCAGCTTTTAAGGAAATATTAACTGCTAACCCATAAACTATTCCAAAAAGCAACCTTCTTACTTAAAAATCCAGCATATGGTTTTTGGAGCTTAACTTCCTTTTGTATTTTCATTTTTTTATATGTCTCTCTTAAGCCAAGAACTCGAAATTCTTATCAAAGGGGGCTTAGAGAGGCCTTCTCTTATGGATCTGAAATTGACAAAACTTTCAGGCCACAGGAACTCTTGGAGGGTGCAGTTGTGTGTGTATGGTTGTATGAGTATGTGGTTATATATGTGTGTATGTGTGGTGGTAGTGGGGGGGCTGTCTATCTGTGTTCACGTCCGCATTCATGTCCGTGTCTGTTCTGGTTCTAGCTGGCTGCAGGTCTCCGGCCAGCCTGAGAGCTCTATGTTCTCAGGAGAAGCTGCTGTTCAAGTCCACAGAAGACCTGTCTCTCTCCCACCTCTGGGACACCTTCCAGCTCTGTTTCCCAGCACTGCCTCCCTCTGTCTACCCTCCACCCCCACCCCGTTCTTCCCCCTCTGATCCTAGGCCAAAATTTGGCTCCAATAATAACAAAGAGGCCCAGAAGATGAAAAGCTGAAATCCTTTCCTTTCCAGCCGAAACCAGGTGTGATGCTGGCGGGGAGAGGTTCCAAGCTTGGCAGAGCCAGAGGAAGGCATGTGAAAGCAATAACCTGAAAACGAGCCCCACGTGGGGCCAGATGCCCGCACCTTTCACTTATTTTGCTATAAATGAGTTTCCTGGGGCAAAATAATTTCTTCCTTCAAAGAAAACTATAGTCAGATGCCAAAGAAGAGGAAGGAGGGGCTGGGAAGAGGAGGAGAGAAAAGTTCTATGGGAGGAAGTTAGTGGTCCAGCTTCCAGGGCTCCACAGACTTCAGACAAGCCCATTAGGAGTCCTCTGGCTCACAAACTAATTCTCTACTATCTTCAGTGGTGAGAGAGGTCCAGAAGGTTCACCCAGCTTGTTGGCTGTTGGCACACTCCTCAGTAGGGACACAAGGGTGGTGTGCTGGCTTCTTGAAGGACAAGAACACAAGACCTAGGAAGCTAAACTTCCTGGGTCCCTGGGGACTGGAAGGCTTCCAAGGGATGCATCTTGTCACCAGGTAAGGCCTGAGGTTGAGGTGAAAACCTCACACAGAATTACAAGGCTACCCCACCAGCTCGTTAGTCCTTGGAAGTGCTCAGGTGTGGGGACTTGGGAGGCAGCCCTACCTGGCTGGACACCCTTCACCCTATTTTATGATCATGTGAGTTTCTTCTGTTCTACTGACAGAAAATCAGTTAATAGTAAACCTCAGGTTGACACAGAGCTGGTGGGCTGAACACCAGACTAGAATTGAATACTGTGGTGACCAAAAAATGGAGATAGTTCAGTCAGGCGGGCAAAGGTATCCTGGATAGAGACTTTCACACTTTCCAAGACTGGAGCCACCACCTCAAACCTGCCCACTCAACATCAGACCAACCCTTCTGCCTGTGTTTGGGATCAAGCCCTGAGGCCCGGGGGCAGTGAGGCCCTGCAGCAGTAAGGGTTCCAGTGAACAGGGAGATGGAGAGTTCGAATATGAGGAAGGAAGCAACACCAAAGAGGGTCAGGGAGGCAGCCATGGCTCCCCAATTCCACCTTCAGTGCTTGCAGTGTTTCTTACCGCTCTCTAAGGACTAGGGAGATGGGGAAAGTTTCCCCACCTTCCCAGAGCTTTGATGTATGCGTTGCTTCATCCCAGCAGGCACATCCCTCAGAAGGCCCTATAAAGTGAACTGTGGCCTCCAGCAAGTCCAGTCAGAAATTAGATTGTGTTTTTCTGCAATAGCTACAATGAAAGATTCAAAGGGACTCCTAGCCTGTGAGTGTCAGGAGGTTGGGGCAGGGCCATGTTAGGCTGTCAGGTATTGATTGTGGCAGTGACAATGTGGACCTGAAGCCGGAAGCCCTGCATAGACTTCCAGCCTCAACTCGGCTCCCATTCTCCAGGGCTCTTGGATGCACAACAACAAGGCCAGATGAACTGGCTCCTTTGCATTTCTATCCATCCAGTGTCTTTACACACACCCAGCTCTTTCCCATCTACCTTGTTTTGTTGAAGAAACCTAGGGTAGAATCTTATAAGGGCAACTGGTCCTCAAGTGAATTAGAAGCCAAGGGAAGGGTGTACAGATGTTTTGTTTATGACAAGGTCAGAGGCCAAAGAAGAGAAGGAGGGAGAGGAGAAAGATTCGAGAAGGGACCTAGTGGTCCAGCTTCCAGGACTCCACAGAGCTCTGACAGTCCATTAGGAATTCTCTGGCTCACATTCTGGTGCTCTGCTCTCTGCAGTGATGAGAGACCTAGAAGCTCCATCCAGCCTGTGGGTTGGTGGCATTTTTCTTGGTAGAGAGACAAATACAGTGGTAAGTCCATTGTAAGCTGAAAATAGTTTTTAATACAGTAGTCATCCAACCATCATAGCTTAGCCCAGACTACATTAAATGTGTTCAGGACATGTCCCTCAGTATACAGTTGGGCAGTTATCTAACATGGACTGTTTTAAAGAAGCAACTATCTCATATAATTTATCAAGTACCTGCATCCAGAGGGCTGTTTTCCCTCACTACTGAAAGCAACAGTTTTTCCTGTTGTCCAGCATCAGTCCTGTGGTAAAAACCAGACACTATGCATGTTCCTGTAATCCTATGACTGGAGAAGTGGAGGCAAGTGGATTCCTGAGGCTGCTCAGCCAGACAGCCTGCTTGGCAAGCTCCAGGTAGAGACCCTGTCTCCAAAATCAAGAGTGGATGGCACCTGAGGACCAATACTGATGTTGTTGTTCTCGCCTTCGTACGAACACATACCCCCCACACACACATGTACACCTGCACACACATGAACACACACACAAGTATACCATAGTATATAATCAAAATTCAGAAAGTATATTTTCTGTTGAATTCATGTTGCTTTTGTACTATTATGAGCTGAGCCATTGTACCTTGGGGACTATCTCTATCAAAAAAAAAAAAAAAAAAAAAAAAAAAAAAAAAAAAAAAAAAAAAAAAAAAAAGGAATAGCCAACAATGTCAATCATTGCAAAAAAAAAAAAATGTTAGGATGAAAGTAAGAAAACACTGTGGATTTGTCAGAATGAAAGCTTTCGGGACCTTGATGTGCGCAATTTCTGTAGAAAACTGAGCATCTAGATGGTGGAGCAAAAGCTGGTTATTGGAAGAGAGTCCTTGGAAGCACATGGGAATGGAATCCAGAGTGGGTGGATGTGCAAGCATTTGAAAGTAGCTGTATTATTCAGGTTTCTCTGGATGAACAGAACCAGGAGAGAGAGAGAGAGAGAGAGAGAGAGAGAGAGAGAGAGAGAGAGAGAGAGAGAGCTTATGTTAAAACAGTAACAGGATGTCTCATACCCGAGAGGCTGAGGACCTGGTAGTTTCTCCATCCATCATGATTGGCACCTTAGCCATTCCAATCTGGGGCTGAACCTGAAAGTTTCTTGGAGCCTTCATCCTCAGTCATGATGGAAGACTAGAAAGAATGGTTCTGATATCAAGGAAGGATACAGCAGTGCCAGCAGCCACCGCAGCAATCAGCTGGCAGAAAGAAGAGAGGGTGAGCACACGAGAAGGCGGGTTAAGCAAGAGAAGCTGACTAATCCACGGTGCCCCCTTTTATCTGGGCCATCACACTTGAGGAGGCTGCTGCCACATTAATCAAGGCAGCCAGTCTTCAAATGAGGCTCCCTCCTCAGGTGACTCTAATTTGTGGCAAGTTGACATTACAACCAAGCATCACAGCAGCAAAGAAAATCCCCTCCCGGTAACCACTTACCATTCCAAGGACAGCGCACTCACCAGATGGCCCCAAGGGCTTGCATGTGGGAAGTGGATAAGACAGGCTGAGCAAGCAAACAGAAGCCAAATTTTGGAGACTCTCATGCCAAAACAAGGGATTCCTGAGATAGTTTAGTTAGGATGCTAGGGCATGTGAAATCAGGACCAGCTAGGTGTGCTGCAGATGATGGGATGGCATCGAGAGTAGGGTGCAGTCATGGACTGTAGAAAGGGCAGATAGAGAAAGGATGCTGCCTTTGAGTCTACATAAATGTGAGTTAGAGTTCTATTGCTGAGAGCCAGTAGACCTAGGAGAGGATTCTAGTTTTATGAGTCTCTCTTGTAAAATAAAGGGAATGGGCATTCCTATTAGAATGAGTACCATAAAGATGACAAGATATTACATATTTAGCGTAGTAATGAGTAAGGAAGTGCCTAATGAATAGTAGCTACTAAATCAGGACTTCTGGAGGGGGCTTATTTTTGATGAGTTCAGGGCATCCATTCACTGGTCAGTCCCTGGGTCATGAGGGAAGCTTGTCTTAGGTTTTCCTGTGACCTGGAATTTATGAAGAGAGTAAGAAGTATTTGCTAAGGAGCTACAGAGATAGGCCAGTCTATAAAGTGCCAAAAAGCATATGGACTATTTGATTTCCATCACCCACCTAAAAAAGCTAGGTATACAGCCCAGCAGTGGTGGCTCATGCCTTTAATCCCTGAACTCAGGAGACAGAGGCAACCAGATCTCTGTGAGTTCCAGGACAGCCAAGGCTACACAGAGAAAACCTATCTTGGAAAACAAAAACAAACAACAAAGCCAGGCATAGTGGCGTGTATACTAGAGAAGTGGAAACAAAAGACATCTAGGATTTGGAGCTGGGCAGCCAAGGTCATCAGTGAGCCCCATGTCTCAGTAAGAGATCTCATCTCAAAAAGCAAGACAGGTGGCCATCATGAGAAACAATACTCAGGACTGACCTCCAGCCTCCACATGCATAAACATACATGTGCATATGTACCCACACACAAGTGCATACATAGGTTCACATGCACACATACAAAGTATCAGAGATGTTTATTGAATAATCTGGTGGTATACACCAGAGTAGATAGACAAGTAAATAAATGATAAGTAACTGAATATCCAAATAAATAGAACATAGATATAAAAGTAGATAGAACTTGTCATAAAAACCTAGTTTCAGTTTAGAACATTATAATCTGGAATTTTCTTTACGAGACTTCGCTACCTTTCTATAAAATACCAAAGCCACACCATGCGAGTGGCTTCCTGTTTGGGAGGAAAAGCAATCGAACTGAGTGATTATCCAGCTGCTTGCCAGCCCAAGCCAAATGAGCCACAGACTAACAGCTCTTACAGACTTGTTATCTCCTAATAGGGCCCACCAGGGTTTTCAGTAACACGCCTGCATAGCTAGGCTGTCTGCAACAAACTTTCTCTCTGGCAGCCACACCATTCCATCGGCCCTAATTACACAGAATCTACTCCTGGATCAGATTCCAGCTTCCTCTCCCCCAATAGGGCCAGACTCAGAATACTCCCCATGTACTCCCACTGTACCTGCACCTAGCAGAATTTCCAGCCCCACCAAGGTCAGGGCTGACTCAGTCAGAAAGAATAGCTCTCCAGTTGGCCCCTCACAGGTTCTCACCAACGTCTTGTCATCCGCCTAATTTATTAGTGTCTAAAAACCAAAGCTTTGAAATCCATCTAATTTAACTACTACTTCCCGCCTGCCTGGCAACTGTCCTGAAGCTTAAAGAAGCCAGAATTGAAGTGTGTGGGAGCGGATGCTGGGCGATCAAGGAAGAGAGGCCAAGGGGAGGAAAAATAGGCTGTCTGACATTTTATTTCAGGAGACTCATTTATTAGGCTAGTCCAGCTCCCACCATGGCGTTCTAGGTGATTGTAGGTTTAAATATTCGGCCTCCTCAGCCAGGGTTGGCTGCACATGCTTTCTCTCTTTCTGTAGAGAAGGAATTTGGAAGGGTTAGAAGCAGTCAGACTCAGAAGGCTCAGCCTCACAAAGGGCTGGACACTGCTGTACCTTCAGCCCTAGCACAGAGCCTCTGGCCCTTTGGTGGCTGCAAGGGAGTTTGATTTTTTTTTGGGGGAGGGAAATTTAACATTTTGAACTCAAAGCTGAGACATTAATAAAGTTCACACACACAGAATGACAATCTAAATGACCCGACTTTTACAGGCTTGATTTGGAATAGTAAGGTAAGTGTTTCAGTCTGGTTTCTGTTGGTGTGGTAAACACATGAACAATAGTAAGATTTGGGTTTGTTTTTTGTTTTTTTCATTTTTCCTTCCCCCCTGCTAACCATCTCTATGTAGGTACATCGTAAGAAAAACAGAATAGGTTTTAAGATGAATTCAAACTAGCTAGAGGTCTTTCAAAACCAGACATAAATTAGGACTATTTTTGTTTGTGGGTGATGGCATAATGGAGTGGAAGTGCCTGGGGCTGGGATCCTAGCCTGCCCATCAACCGGCCGTGTGGACTTGTGCCCTGTGATCCTGGCAAGGCTGTTTTTAATCCTCCTCTAGCCCAGTATTCTTTTCTATAACCTGGGGTGGGGATAACCCCTTCTTTAAAGGAAGCAGAGGAGATAAAGGGAGCCACATTTAAGGCCTCTCAGGTCCCCAGCCCAGGATAGCCACACAGTCTGAGTTAGATCTGCCTCTTTCTGACTGATCAGAGGCGTCAGAACAGTCTCCTCAAAGACACATTTACTGTTAGAGATCCTTTGTCAAATTTCTGTCCCTGCATAAATTCAGTGCACCACACCCGCCACACCCCCTTGAGACTCAAGAAGAGAAAAACCTCTCTGTGTTCTCACATGTGGTTACAGCCCCTCACTTTATAGAACAGAAACACTGGCATTTAAGATTCTTAACCAGATAAAGACCAATCAACAAAAAGAACGGGCCTATTAAGGTTTTTAATTTGAGGAATTCTATCTTGATGTGGTAGACCAACTACAACAGTCTTACTCTTGCTGTGATCAAACACTGTGACCAAAGCAACTCAGGGAGGAAAGGGTTTGTTTGGTTGACACTTCCACATCCCTGTTCATCACTGAAGGAAGCCAGGGCAGGAGCTCAAAAGGGGCAGGAACCTAGAGGCAGGAGCTGATGCAGAGGCCATGGAGGGGTGCTGTTTACTGGTTTGTTCAGCCTGCTTTCTTATACAGCCCTAGGACCACCAGCCCAGGGAGCACTTAAGACCACCAGAAAACACAGATTTTTACATTACAATTCATAACAGTAGCAAAATTACAGCTCTGAAGTAGCAATGAAAATAATTTTATGGTTGCGAGTCTCCACTACATACGGAACTGTATAAAAGGCTGCAGCATTAGGAGACTGTGAACCGCTGTACTAGAAGCTGAAGCTATTGCTCAGTGGATAGGACACTTGCCTAGTATTCATGAAGCCCCAATTTCTGTCCCCAGCACCACATAAAATGGGGCAAGGTACACACCCCTGTAAGCCTAGCACTTGAGAATAGAGGCAGGAGGAACAGGACCTCAAAGCCACCCTTGACTGCTAGTGAATCTGAGGCCAGCTGAGATACATGAGACTCTATCTTTAAAATGAAACAATAAAATAGAAAAAAAGAAACATACATTTCAGTGTCTTCTGAAAATATCATTGTCCATAACTGTCTCAGGTGCTGAGTCATGAGTTATCTGGCCCTATAAGAACATACATACCTTTAGACCATCCTATGCCTCTAATACGGATCCCATTCTAAGGATTAAGCATTAGCTTTCATTTAAATCCCAGGGAACAGATTACACAGAATCTGCTCCTGGATCAGATTCCAGCTTCCTCTCCCCAGATAGGGCCGGACTCAGAATACTCCCCATGTGCCCCCACTGTACATAGTAGGAGTCAGTCTCTATTCAAATGTTCAAATATGTAACCAATTATATTTGCAAATATAATTGCATCTATTTTCTTCAACTCAAAGGAATTCCGGCCCTCTAAATCTTGGAATCTTCCATCATATTCTTCTTATTCTGATGTCTCACGTCCCTTTATCTAGAATCTCGCTAAAGTTCTGCCTTCCTATTCTAACCAGGATTATTGGATAGGAAGTAAATCCCAATGGGTATCCACCTCAATTGCCTGTTTTAGAAAGCAAGCTATCGGTCTCACATCCCCCCTAAGGTAAGTGCTTCAGTCTGGTTTCTGTTTGTGTGGTAAACACATGACCAAGAGCAAGGGGTGGGGGTGTTAGTTTCTTTCAACTTACACTTCCAAGTCAGTCCATCACCAAGCTAGGGCAGGAAGCCGTAGGAGAAAACCACAGAGGAATGTTGCTTACCACCAGGCTCTCTGACCCACCTGCCTAGAGATGGTGCTGCTCATGGCGGACTGCCCCCACACCCATCAATCAACAGTCAAATTTATCTCACAGACACTGCAACAGGCCAATGTAATCTGAGCAATTCCTCCGTTGAGGCTCCCTCTTTCCAGGGACTGGAGATTGTTTCAAGTTGATAACAAAACTAACCAGAACAGTAACATCTTGGTATAAGTGTCTCTCTGAGGCTCTTTGATATTCAAGAGAAGTTGGCTAGGCCCTAGTGAACTGCATACTTCATTCTACTTGAACAGCCCCATTGCTTCCTGTGACAATGCACTGGCAACAATGTGTGCTAGCTTCTTAGCATCACCCAAACCTGGCAAGTGAAACTTCACAAAGTGTGTCACCCTGCTGGGTGATATAGGCCTCTCAGTCTGGTTTTGGTTCTCTCTCCCTGTGATTTTTAGTAATGTGAAACATCTCTTAGTGTGTGTCTTATCCACTCTCCCACTTCTGTGAATTGCCTGTTCATATATTTTGCTCATTTTTATATTATTCTTCATCATCTTGTTCAGTTTTCAAGAGTCCCTTATATATTCTGTACATTACTTTATTGCTATCATCTTCAAAATTTGATTTCAAGGAATTTCAAACTAGATAAAAGTTATATGAATAATATTGTATAATAGATTTGCCAATCATTTTTTCATGTGTTTTACATTAGATAGATAAAAGACAGTTTGATAACCCAGCCCTTAATTGATTATAGCTCTATGCAATGTCTGATCAGTTATTTTGGCTTTGTTTTCTTGTTTGGGGGAAAAATAAAATATGTAACATAAAATTTACCATCTTCAGCATCTTTAAGGGTGCCATTCAGTAGTGTTAAGTATATCTACATTGTTGTAAAAGTATATAATAGGAAATATAATCCAAAAGCAAGCTGCATACTTTGTGTCTCATGTAAATCTCATTAGAACAAATGCTTTTCCCCACACATGCAACACTAATTTCTAATTTGAGTTCACAGTCAGCATCCATCATTTATCTCAGTATTTTTTGACATTTAAAAAAAACATGTCTCGATCTGTTACCTCCATAATTTCATCTTTGAAGACCTTCATGCAACAAAATCTTTAATTTTTTGTCATCAAATGTGTTCGTTTGTTTTTCTCCCTGAGGATAAAGGTTGTGAGGGCCATGAGTTATTGGCCATTTTCAAATGGCAAAGGTATTTTTCAACAATTTCTTCTGCTCAGCTTTACAGTTTTACTTTTTGATTTTAGACCTTAAATCTAAATGGCTTCACCTGTGTACAGGGTAAGAGATGAGCCCCCAGCTTATTCTTTATAGTGGATGTATTCTTGCCAATGCTATATGTTCTCCCAGACTGCTTGTAATGCTTTCTTAGACATCAGGTTCCATGGATGTATTTTTTTTTTACAACTCCTCCCTCTAGTGTTCCACTTGCCCTGAGACCAGTGCTCCACCTGCCCTGAGACCAGTGCTCCTCCTGCCCTGAGAAAGGTGACCTTCATTTCCATGGCTTTGCCTCCTGCCTGTGTACCCTTCTGTCCTACATATCAGCTTTGCTCTTTGGATTCTCCATTTTTCAGACTTGATAGCTTTCTTGAGCAGGGCAGGAGCTTCAACAATTCTGGACAAAATTTAGGTAATGTTTTCTTGCTTCTTCATACCCTGTATCCATAGCCAGCCTCCACAGTAACCTTGATCCACAGTTGTCCAGCCACATCTTCTCTTCCTGTGTCAGAGATTCCTGGACACTAAGTTATGTATGAACATTCTGTTCTTGAGAATTAATGTCACACCATATCACTAAAGCTTGTCAAAATTTATTTTGAAAAGAAAAGTACATATGTTGGGAGTGGTTGTGAGTCCCAAAGTACAAGGTGAGATGTATGAAGAATGCTTCCAGCCTGCAGTTGGGAGGTGCAGGCAGAAGAATCAGGAGTTCGAGGTGATGTTGACCTGAAGGCTAACACAGGCTGCATGAGACCCCATCTCAAAACAACAACAAAATGCTTCCAATTAACATCCCCAAATACACTGAACTTCTCTAGGGTCCCCTCTTGAGCTGTGGTAGCAACATGAAGAAGCTTCCTTTTGGTTTGAGGGGAGGGAACTGAACCCTTCACTTTCCTAGGATGATATCTGAGGACTGAAGAACATGCAGAGAATCATGGCTTCCAGGCAGAGGGAAGATCTACTGAACCCTGAGTACCATCAAGACAGGTGGGTATCACAAAGATACCCCCTTGTCTCATATGGCCTCTGCCAATGATCCCCAAGTCTTCTCTGCTCTTCCCAGACCTCTCTCAGGCTCCTGCAGTCATCCTGTGGTTACACAAAGTGACCTGAGAAAGGCAAGGAGATTCCATCTACAGAGGATACTCAGCTGAACCATTCATTCTCTGGCTCTTGTGACTTAAAGCTTTGGCAGGAAAAGCAGGCACAGGTACCCCCAGACCTCACTCATATGTCCTCAGCAGAATCATTGCCTCCTTGGGGCTTGGGGACATAAAGGGAAGAATGGAGTCACTGGAACCCAGGAATCAAAAGTTCTTCTCACAGAACTGGGACCATGACATCTCACAGAGGACATCAGCCTGCTGGTATGAGCAAGTTAAGGATTCTGGGGTAGGAGATGTTGCAGAATAGGAATCCAGAAGTGGGGAGCTGGCAAGACTAAATGCTAACTGACAGCGGGATCACAGGACTCTGGCCTCTTAGGAGGGTGCGCTAGTAACTGCTGCGGCTCCCTCCTCCCTAGGGTGCGGCGAGCCACTGGTAGGAACAAGAGAGATAAGAGCTAAACTGGCACAAATCTTCCTCTTTCTTGTGTCTGCTAATGAGTAATTGATTTCTATTGCAGTGACTTCCACGTAGATCTCTTCCCCTGTCTACGTGCCTATTGGCACGGTTCTAGAGATAGCTGCTGTGCTGGGCTGAGCTAAGGTGTAGAAACCATGCCTATCTGCCTTGGAGGGCAGGGACGACAATGTTGGAAGAATGCTGTTCTACAGTAAGTGGACTGGATCACACCAGCCCTGGGTTTTCATCTTAGTCCTCAGACTGATAAGGGATACCTGGCTCAGGTGAGGAGGTCTGGGCGCTTCATCTCATAGCATAAGCCTGAAAGAATATGCCTTGAAGAAGCAATGACACTCTGCCCAGGGCAATACTGCATTTACCTTTAGCATCTGAGTTGGCACGGATGGGGGTTTCACTGCAGTGCCTCCTGAAGTCTGAGGAGACCCTGGCTAAGACTTTGACTTTGGCGTGCACAAGTGTGAGATGCTCCACTGCCTCAGATAATGTTGCTCTTCCTTCCTACAAGCCTTGCTTCATACCTTCTTTCTTCTGTTTACCCTGAGTAAGTTAATACTATTTTATTTACCCATGTGATGTCTGCATCAGGGTTCTCCTTCATCCAAGCCCACTGTTAACATTTACACACACACACTACAGCACGTGCTACCTGAAGAGTTTACATTTTAAAATGTAAAAATGGGTGGTGTGGGGGATATTTCTCATTGGCTCTTTGCTATTGTCTCCTTTTCAGGAGGAATCAGCATGGAATGGCCTGCTTGCTTCTTCCAAAATAGAATGCAGAGTAAAGGTGCCAAGGAGACGGCTCAGAGGGCAAAGAGCTTGCTGTGTAAAGCATCAGGACCCAAGTTCAAATCCCCTGAAATCACATGAAAAGCTGGAGACTCCCAGAGAGGCAGGACCTTCGGAGTCACTGGCAAACCAGTTTCTGAGTCAGTGAGAGACCCTGCCTCAAAACATAAGGTAGATAGAAATGCAGGAGGACACCAGCATCCACCTCTGGCCCCCTCAGGTACATGCACAGTCACACACACCCCAACACCTCTCTCTCTCCCTCAATAAGAAGATAAAAGGTAGAATGAGGAAAAGTTATGCTATACACATGTGCTTTGGGTTTTATGTTTGTTTGGTTTTAAAATGTGGCTTTAAGGGGACTGAAGAGATGGCTCAGCGGTTAAGAGCACTGTCTGCTCTTCCCAAAGGACCTGGGTTTGATTCCCAGCACCCACATGGCAGCTCACAACTGTCTGTAGTTCCAGTTCCAGGCAAACAACAAGGCAAATAATTAAATAAATAAGTTTTTTTTTAAAAAAATGTGGCTTTAAGATATTACTTCATACTATGACCATCTCAAGGTTGGTAATGTGAGATGTCTTTCTGTATGCTGTGAATTATCAATGGATAATAAAGGAACTGTTTTGGCTTATGGCAAGGCATCTTAGAAGTAGGTGGAAAATCCAAGCATAGATAAAGGGAGAAAAGGGTGGAGTCAGGAAGAGATGCAATCCAGCCCCTCAAGAATCAATATGTAAAAGAAACACACGTAAGCTATGAGCCATATGGCAAGACAGATTAATGAAAATGAGTTAAGTTGTAAGAGCTAGCTAGCAATATGCCTGAGCCATTGGCCAAGCAGCATGTAATTAATATAAGACTTTGTGTGATTATTTGGGACCAAGCAGCTGTGGGTGGTCTTTTTGGGACAGCTGATCCAGATCTTGGGGCTAGCCAAGCAGAAACTAATTACTACGGGTTGGTATGCTGCATCATGTAATATTACATATGCCAAATTCACAAAATAAAGACAGGCCACTACAGAGTGAATATCTATGCAGCCACTATGCAGGGAAGGAACTGTCAGAAACTATCAGACATCTCCATATCATAGCCCAGGCATGTTAGGAACATTATCTTTTCCCATATGTTCATCCCCACTGACTGAGGCTTTGAACTCACTATCAACCTTCTAAGCTACCCTTGGACTTCAAAAATCCCCAAATTACCTGGATAATAACTCAGAGAAGTTTCCTTTTACCCCATCCCTGCAGTCTATTTTCTCTTCCTTGAGCAATTTTTGCAAAGCAGAAGTAAAATAGCTGCTCTTAGCATATGTATGTGTGTATGTATGTATGTACACACATACATATTTATATATACATATATATGTATACAAAAACACACATATATGTATACATATCGTGAGTCTTCTGTATAACTATGTCTCTGGAATACAAATGGTCCTTCCTAGGCAGGAAAGGGTGGGAATGTCAGGAAATAAATAAAACTTAGCAGGCTCAGGAAGCACCAGAAACTTATAAAATTTACAAGGTCTTTTCCTGAGGATTTATAAGCAGTAGAGGAGACGCTCTGGTCAGGCATCTTAGCTGCAAATTGTTAAGAAAGCCTCAGGATAAAGCTTTTCTGAGTCATCTGCCTTGCCAGAATGACCTTTTCCATGATGCAGCTGTCTTTGATTCAACCATGTTCCTCTGGGTTAGCCCTCACCCTGTTCCTTTAAGCAATCTCAGTAAATGCATTGGCACATAGAGCTAGATGTGGGCTGCATCATTTCTTTGGTCTGCTGACAGTGCCCTATCTTGGGTGAAGAGATGTTTATCCATGTGTCCCTTGGAAGTCACACAGCAGAACTGGCACCTGAACCAGGACAGACAGAGCCAAAAATGAATTGGGAGGAGAGGTTATTTGGTCCTTGTCAATGGATGACAAAACATATAACTGAGACTGATATCTCCAAGGGTGGAGCATCTGCAGGGTAATCCTGACATACTGTGCTGGTTGGTTTTTTTGCCAACTTGACACAAGATGGAGTTATCTGGAAAGAAGAACCTCAATTGAGAAAACATCTCGATCACATTGCCTATAGGCAAGTCTTTCTGCTATGTTCTTGATTAATGATTGACATGGGAAAATCCAGCCCAATGTGGATGGTGCTACTCCTGGACTGGTGGCCCTAGTGCATATAAGAAATTCTGAGCAGTTCATGAGCCAGTAGACAGCACTCCTCCATGACCTCTGCTGAAATTCCTTCCTTGAATTCATACCCTAAATTCTCTTGATGATGGCCTATGACCTGGAAGTATACACTGAAATCAACCCTTACCTCCTCAAGCTGCTTTTGGTTGTGGTGTTTTAATCACAGCAGTAGAAAGAAAACATATGTTTGGAATGGAGTGCCTCCGAACTCTGGTGATGGGTAGCATGTTCCCTGCAATGGGTGATAAGACATGTAACCAAGGCCAAGCCATCTGGTAGAGCATCCTTGGGGAAAAACCCAGAATTTTGTCTTCTCTAAATAGTATGGGGTACTGTGCCTCCTTAATAAATAGAGTCCACCTCACAAGTATAGCTGTACCCTGAAGTGGCTGTAGACATAGACTGTATTGCCTGAAAGTAAATATGTGGGGCTATGTCATGAGGTTCTAGAAGCTGTTGTATAACCTTTGCTGTGGGAAATGAGACATGAGGCAGAGGCTGAGCTGACTGCCCAGAAAGAACTTCCCTGTGTTGGGGAGGGAGTCCAGTGGGAAATGCAAGTGGTTACTCTCTTCTGTGTTAGGCTCTGAACTGGCAGGGAATGTGCCGATGGAGGGATGAGTTCAATCAGTCAGCTTGCTGCTTTGTAGAGATGGCTGGTTGCAAGAGAGAGCACAGATTAGAGATTAGTTCTATACTGCAGAGCCCTTCCAGGAATCCTGAAACTTGAATCCCCTGGGAAGAATAAGACAATGAAGAAGCAGAGAGTGAGACAGAGGCATAGAAGGTGCCTCTGAGACCCAACCTTTAACCCCTAAGGAAGGGAAAATGTAGTAAGTGGTTTCTGGCCTGTCTGGCCTGTGATCCAGACCTCCTACAGTCCCACAGAAACACGCAGACATTTATTTTAATTTTATATTGATTGACCTAGGGCCCAGGCATACAGCTTGCTAACTCTTTACTCTTAAACTAACCCACGATTCTTAACTTGTTTAGCCACACGACTTGGTACCTTTCCTCAGAGTAGCATTTTAACTTTTTTCCTCTGCGTCTGCTGGCATCTCATCTGGCTTCTCTTCTGGTATCTCTCCATTCCAAGAGTTTTCTTAGTCTGATAACCCCACTCACACTTCCTGTCTGCCTTCAGCCAATCAGTGTTTTTGTTAAACCAGTAGGCAGGACAATTATTTACAATGGAAAAGAACACAATCTCACTGCAGGAAAAACCCATGATTCACACACAGTCAGAGGCCTTAATGATGACCCAGCTCAGGAAACTATAATAATCAGAGCTCACTATGCATCTTAACTTCCTGAGTTAGGAAGACTTTCAAATAAGCAGCCAAAGAGACTCTCACAGCCTGGCTCAGGAGGCCATGTGGCATGGTGTCAATGGAATCAGCCTGAGTGACAGGGAACAGAGAAACTGATTGATATATCTGCCCATTCCTCCTTGAGATAAAGACTGCATGACCCAAGACAATACAAGGACAGCCAGTCCCTGACATGGACAAGAACTTTAGGAGGGAAGGTTCACAGTTTAAGAGAAGATGTGGTCTGTCTTGATGGGGCCAGTGTGGTGGCAGCAACAGCATGAGTCAGCTGATGACTCTGTGCTCAGGAAGCAGAGAGCAGATAGAAAGTGGTGCTAAGGTGTCAAACTTCAAGGCCCACCACTAGTCACCCCCTTTTTAGGGGGCTCCACTTCCCAAAGGTCCCACATCATTTTAAAATCTGTACCACCAACTGGAGACCAAGAGTTAAAATACATGAGAGATATTTTTAACGCCTCTGTACCCAACACTGCTTTTTTGGTGAAACAATTAATACATTTGATAGGATTGTTCTGTGCTGTGCTGAGCCTTGCTAATGTTTCTATTTTAGTATTATTCTCTTAGCCACCCAAAGCTAACAGGTGCTTAGAATTAATGGCAGTGGGCTTTCAGAGATCCTGTCTGCCCTTGGTAAAAAGTTTTCATTATATAATGCTGACCTTTGGATGACTTATAGATATATAAAAACATTTGGAAGGACAGTAAAAATAGCAGTTAAGGAATTTGAATGAGGCACCCTGAATAGGAGGAAAGAACACTCCCAGGATCCATAAACATCCCAGTGCCAGAATGTCCTATCTGTCTCAGAGTTATTGTCTAGGGTCACATCTTAAGTCTATTGTTGCTGCTGTTAGCTGATGCCAGGACTAGATAGTAAGACTGTATTGCCAAAGACACTATACATTTTGGCTATAGGACATGGAGAAATAGGTCTAGGACTTAGCTGGAAGTTACCTCCCATTTGGTTGAGAGGCATAGTGTTAGAAAAAAAATGTGTATTCTGCTGGGGGGAGATTGTCACTAATAGTCCCGCTCTGCTACGGACTCTGGGTGCTGCAGTACCAACATGCCAGGTAAGATGTGTCCTGGTGAAATGGTGGCATGGCTGTTATGGTAGAACTAGCTACTCTGATTGTATCTAAGACCCATTTAATGGTCAGTTACTCATGCCTATCACTAAGCCAGGACAGAAGCTTATGTCTTCTGTCATAGGAGAAGCAATACTACCATTTTGTTAAATGGATGATTTAGTCAGTCAAGGAGGGAAACTCCTGTTGGGCAGAGTGATGTTTTTAATTCTTCTGTTGTTTAAGTATCTCCTACAACATATTCACCAGCAAAGAGCAGCCACCAAGGCCACCCTTCAGGTTTTAATGGCTCATAGGTACCCAGAGCAAAGCCCTCCTAGAGAGGTAATGCATACATGGTTTACTGAAATTCAAAAGGCTACTGCCTAAGCTCGCCACCCAGACTGCTCTCCAGGTATGGTGCTACTCAAGGACTCTTGTTTCCAGAGATGAGTAAGAACCTGTTTGTCAAACCAGCCTAAGACAGGCACAGTCCAAAATGCTTAGCCCTCCTGAGGAGGGGTCAACAAGGTCGGGGCAAAGTACCCTGCCTCCCACTAGCATGTCCCATAAGAAGAGAGAGAGAGAGAGGGAGAGGGAGAGGGAGAGGGAGAGGGAGAGGGAGAGGGAGAGGGAGAGGGAGGGAGGGAGGGAGAGAGAGAGAGAGAGAGAGAGAGAGAGAGAGAGAGAGAGAAGGAAAGGGTGGATATAGAATATATGGGCTTCTAAGAGACCTAGAGATCAGCCCAGCCTCAAACAGTACAAACTGGTGATAACTAGTGCCTTTAAACAATGTGGTCCTAAGCACTCCCACATAAGGCAACCTGGGGTCTGCCTGGGGCCTTGAAGAGGGTGAAGTCCAGATACAACATTCCTAGATCAGCAAGGAGACCATCACCACCAGCAGCTACAGATACCAGCAAACCAAAGCCCTTTCCCCTGGCTGGGGAAGGATCTGGGGGAAAAAAAAAGTATTTGAGGTCTTCCCCTCCATAATAAAATTGAACTTGCTTGCTTCAACTTGTTTGTGGAGACTATGTCTTTTTTTCCTCACCATCTTGACCCCCTTGCCCAAAGGGAAAATCTCAGTTGGTAGTGCATAAGACTCTTAATCTCAGAGTCATGAGTTCAAGCCCCACATTGGACACCAGAAATGTTGAGGGTGCCAGGTTTGGGGTCAGGGATGCCTCTATGCTCAGGGTCCTGCTGATGTGAGATCTCAGCTTCTGCTTGAGAAGCCATGCCTGTGACCTGCTGCTTCTACTCCATTATCATGGACTCTAACCTTACGGAGCCATAAGACCAAATCAACTCTTCCTTCTGTAAGTTGCCTGGGTCATGGAGTTCTATCCCAGCAACAGAAAAGTAACTAATATATCCCATGCTGTTCTCTATGGTCCTATACAGCAGCTTCAGTGCCTGGGTACTAGATCTCCCAGGAGGCTCCTAAGGGTCCACTCCATCCTAACAGTCTTGCAGGATGTTCTTCCAAAGCTTATCTCAATATTTTGAAACCCTTTCCCAAATTTATTCTTTCCCATTTTTCCCCCGTGACCGAAGATCTTATTCCTCTACTTGATCCACAATCCACTGGGCTCCACTGTCCTGAGAGAACACAACTCCATGGGTTTTCATGGTTACTCTTTCTCTACAGCGTTATCAACTAGACACACATCCATAAACACAGCAGTTAGTCTTGTCTACTGTCTTATATTTTATTTTTTATTTTATGTGAATTGGTGTTTTGTCTGCATGTATAGCAGTGTAAGAGTGTCAGATCTTGGAATTACAGACAGTTGTTAGCTGCCATGTGGATGCTGGGAATTGAACTCAGGTCCTCCGGAAGAGCAGTCTGTGCTCTTAACCACTGAGCCATCTCTCCAGCCCTGTCTACTGTCTTTGAACTAAGTGAAATTGGTTTGTTTTATTTTATGTCTAGCTTTGTTTACTCAACATTATGTTTACAAGCTTCATCCACATTGTTATGAGACACTGTGGCTTACTCATTTTCTCTGCTGAGAATTTCTTTGTATGACTAGCTCACACTTAATTTTTTTGCATTCTGTTGATGCACATTTGGGCTGTCCCTTGGGACTATTTGAATAATGCTGCTGTAGGCATTCTTGCATCTGTCTCTTAGTGCACCTGCAGACTTCTGTTGAATACATAGATAAGAAGAACTGCTGAGTCATGGAATGTGGGCCTCCCAGTGTAGGAGACAAAAATCAAAAATGTTTTACCATTTTACATTTTCATCTTTAGAACTGGTGTTATCAATCTGGGCATTTCAGGCATTCTGATGGATGTATAGGGAACATTCATTTGTATTTAACATTGCTTTCCCCTGAAAATGACACATCTGCAATTATTTATTAGTCTTTTGTTAAGTGTACTGTCTGCTAATTTTTTTCCATCAGGTACTTGTTTGGTTTATCTTTTCTTGCTGACTTTAAGATATTTTAATACCTTTGAACTATTTTAAATTTAAGAACCCACTTTCATCAAGCCCCTACTTTAAGAACTACCCTTTCTTTATTGAATTCTCTTGGTTGATTTAACAAAATCCCAATTACTCATCCATGTGTAGGTCCATTTCTGGATTCTCTTTTCTTCCTCAGCTCTAAATATCCCCACCTCACCACCACCTTTATTGTAACTCTGCAGAGTACCTTGAAGACACATAGCCTAAGACCTTGTACTGGTAGGTTTCTGTCAGCTTAACACGAACCTATCAGAGTAGAAGGATCCTAACTGAAGAAAGTCCCCCTTAATATTGGGCTGTAGGCAAATCTGTGAAACATTTTCTTAATTAATATTTGATGTGCGAGGGCCCAACCCATTGTGGCTAGTGCCACCCCTGGGCTAGTGGTCCTGGGTAGTATAAGAAAGCAGGCTGAGCAAATGAGAAGTGAGCAAGCCAGTAAGCAGCATCCTTCCATAATCTGTGCCTAAGTTTCTACCCCCCATTCCTGCCCTGACCTCCCTCAGTCATCACTGTGACCTGAGAGCTATGAGCTGAAATAATCACTTACTTCCCTGAGTTGTTTTAAGCCATGGTGTTTTATCACAACAACAGACACACAGCCCTGGTTCTTGGCCTGGGTGGTAACTGAGTCAGTCAGCACGATAGTCTTTCTTCATTATCAGTACTTAGTCAAGCTCTCCAGCACTGCCTCAGCTAGCTCACCCAATGCAGCCTACAGTGAAAAACAGGACCAGTTCTCCTGCTCTTGGGCCCTCAGATCCGGGTCTGTCTCACTCATATAGCCAGGACCAATTCTACTGTTTTGCCCAGGCAAGGTGCAGAGCCCTCTCTGACCATTGATGAGTGAGGCATATGAGGAAGGAATGGGATCTGCTCTCTTGCTCTCAAGTCCTCAAAGCTCTAGCATGCTGCCCATGCAGAAAGCAGAGGATGCTTTCCCCCGCTCTGCATTTGATGAGGGTCAGGATTAGCTCTCATACTCATGTGATCCCAGGAGCTAATTTCTAATCATTATAGTTCCTGATCTTTTGGTGGTGGTAGTGGTGGTGTGTGTGTGTGCATGTGTGTGTGTATTTCCTTCCTTTTGATTTTGCTGGTGTGAGATTATTTATTTCCTGAATTTTCATGGGTGTATTTTACCTCTATGGATTGGAGTTTTTCTTCTAGTACCTTCTGTAGGGCTGGATTTGTACATAGATACTGTTTAAATTGGACTTTATCATGGACTATCTTGTTTTCTCTGTCTATAGTGACTGAAGGTTTTGCTGAGTATTGTAGTCTGGGCTGGCATCTGTGGTCTCTTACAGTCTGCAGGATATCTGTCCAGGCTTTACTGGCCTTTAGAGTCTCCATAGGTCTGCCTTTATGTGTTACTTGTTATTTACCTTGAAATTTTTAATATTCTTTCTTTGTTCTGTATTTTTATTGTTTTGATTATTATATGATGATGAGACTTTCTTTTCTGGTCCAATCTATTTGGTGTCCTATACAAGCTTCTTGCATCTTTATAGGCACGTTCTTCTTTAAGTTAGGAAATTTTTCTTCTATGATTTTGTTCAAAATATTTCTGGGCCTTTGAGCTAGGATTCTTCTTCTTCTATTCTTATTATTCTTAGGTTTAGGCTTTTCACAGTGTCCCAGGTTTCCTGGACATTTGTGTCAGGGACATGTTAGTTTTAATGTTTCCTTTGACCAATGTATCCATCCATTTCTTCTAACGTATCTTCAACACCTCTCTTTCATCTCTTACATTCTGTTGATGAAGCTTGCCTCTCTAGTTCCTATTCACCTGCCTAGATTTTCCTCAATCTGTGTCTTCATTATTGCTTCTCTTTCTATTTTCAAGTCTTGGACAGTTTTTGTTTCCTTTAACTGTATGTTTTTGGTTTTGTTTTTCTTTGTTTCTTTCCTCCTTTCTTTTTTCTTTCTTTAACGGATTTATTCATTTCCTCTCTAAGGTCTTCTATCATCTTTGTAAAGTTGGTTTTAAGATCTTTTTCTTGTGCTTCAGTTGTTTTGGAATATTCAGGGCTTGCTGTAGTGGGCTAGCTGGGCTCTGGTGGTGACACTTTCCTTCTCTGTTCTCAATTGTGCTCTTATGCTGGCATCGAGGCTTCTGGGTTTAGGATGCTGATCAGTCTAAGTGCCCATTTCTGAGTATGTCTTTGTTGAATGGGTGTTCCCTTCCTTGCCTTCTGTTTCCTTTCTGGTCCGGCCAGTGTGGCCTGTGGTTGAGCAGGGCGTCCCCACCTAAGCTGGGAGCTGGGACACAGTAACAAAGAGGGGTTGAAGGCTTGGGAATAGTGGGGGGCGGGCACAGAAAGAGTTGGGGAGGTTCACAGGTGGGCAGCCTATCTGGAGTTCTGGGCAGCAAGGTTGGCCCCTGGTTGAACATGAATCTAATAATTATATAATGTTCCCAGCTCCTACATTTTCTAAAAGATTTTGTGTAATACTGGTGCAAGGGTTAATCATTGTCAACTTGTCAGAATTTAGAATCTCCTAGGAGACACACCACTGGATATGACCTGATGGCTATTTCCAGAAAAGATCACTGAGCAGTGAGGGCCCATGCTAACCATGAGTTGCACCATGGGTAGGCTTGAGTCCAGGACTACACAGAGAAGACAGAAGAAGTGAGCTGAGCACTGGCTGTCACCACTCTGCTTCCTGGCTACAGACACATCACCAGATGCATCAGACTCCCACAGCCATTCCTCCCCTGCCAAGACCACTCTGTCACCATTAACCACAAGCCAGAATAAACCCTCCGCTTTACATTGCTCTTGTATTTGGTCCCAATAAGGAGAAGAGTAACCAGTACAGTTGATATCATTTTATTTCATCCTTAGGATTTTTCAATAGTCTTCACTAATACAGCTATTTGATCTTGGAGTTTTCTCTGTGGAAACTGTCTTTGAATAGAACAAATGAGGGTCTGGGGAGATAGTTCACTTGGTAAAGTGTTTGCTCTACAAGGGCAAGGATTTGAGTGTAGAGCCCCAGGATTCACATAAAAGCCAGGCATGAATCCTAGCACTAGGGATGGCGCAGGGCAGAGCTAGGAAGATTCCAGAGCTCACTGGCCAGCCTGTCCAGGTTGGTGAGCTCTGCAGTGGAAGAGATCCTATTAAAAAAAGAAAGAGAGAAAGAGGGGAGGGGGAAGGAAGGAAGGAAGGAAGGAAGGAAGGAAGGAAGGAAGGAAGGAAAAAAGAAAGAAAGACAAAGAAGGCAGGTATGCTAATCTTGATTGTTCAGTTGACACATCTAAAAGTAGGATCCTCAACTGAAGAAACTGTCTCCCTCGGGTTGACCTGTGGAACACTTTCTTAATTGCAAATTTAATAAGGAGGACCCAGAGAATTGTCAGTGGTGTCACCCTGGGCAGGAAGCCCTGATCTATATAAGAAAGCAGTCTGAGCAAACCAGTAAGCAGCAAATCCCTCCACGGTATCCACTTCAGTTCCTGCCTCCAGGTTCCTGCCTTGAGTCCTTTCTCTGGCTTGCCACGATGGTGGACTGTGAATTGTAAAAAAGTCCTTTCTCTTCAGTTGCTCTTGGTCACTGATTTATCACAGCAACAGAAAGTAACTAGGAAAGAGGAAGATGTACCAGCCTCTACCTCTGGCTTACATAAACACACACACACACACACACACACACACACACACACACACACACACACACACACACGATGGGCTGTTCTTAATTTCTGTTTTATTGTTGCCAGCTTTAATGTTCAGTGTTTTTAATGATTATGAGTTTGTTGCTATAAAGTTATTCATCTCACTCTCTTCTATCTTTTCAAGGCCTTATAGTTTCTACAGCAGTAGCCTTCATTTGTGTCTGGTCTTGATCATTTGTCTGCTCTGTATTTCCAGAATCAGTCTCCCTAGGTGGGGCTTTATCAATTGTGTCCATCCTTTCAAGGATGGCCTTATGAGTTCATCTTTATTTATCACATCTCTTCTAAGTGGATTTTCACTTTCATCTTTGTTACGCTTTTACACATAGATTTATTTTGCTCTTTCTCTGTTATTATTAGACCTTAAAGATGACTTTGGACCGTTCATCATTCCTAATGGATGAGTTTAAAGTATCTCTCTCTAAACACTGCTTTACTCAAGTCTCTCACATTTAGATGGATTCCCAGGTTGCAGTCCAAAATAGAGATTTTTTTTTTTATTTTCTTGACATTTCTCCTTTGATGTGTAGGTTACATCAAACTGTGTAAACCTGTAGAAATGATGCTTTGAGATATTTTATTTTCATTTAATTTTTACCATTTTAAAAGTTTCTAATTAGGAATTTACCCATCTCACTAGACAGGTCATTTGTGACTATATTCCTCTTCAGCAATTAAAAATATTTTCTAGAAAATTCTGTGTACTTTATCTAGGCAGTCCTATAACTTTCGTAAACCTTGATGTCATCAGCGCCTTCCTCAGCTGTGCATGCCATTCTTTGAAGAGGAGGCACCATTCTTTGTAACACTTCCAGCCTAGTTCAGATTGGAGAGTTAGAAAAAAGAAATTGATCATGTTTCATTCTGCCTCTTCCCAGAACATTCTGCCTTAAGGAAACATCCTCGTTAGGCTCCTTCAAGAGTTTCAGTCCTCAGGCCAATTGTTCTAGGTCTGTGCTAACATCTGAGACTTGGGATAAGAAAGCCCAACCATCAGATGCATCCTTAATAAATAGCTACCCTCATGGTATGTAACAGATTTTTTTTTTTATTTATCACTGTATTCAGAACTTAAGTGAGGTCAGAGAGTGCTACTTATTGAACGCCTCAAATCCAGCAGTTGGACCACCTTCTTCCGGAAGTGATTCATCTGCCCATTGTCTTAAAAGAAAATAGTCACATGCTCTCAAAGGTCACAGAGCTACTGAAAAAGGTCTTTGGTCGAGGGGCACATAAATATAGTAATAATTCTCCTTTAAATTTTCAGTGAGTAAAAACCTCTAATGTTTCCACTTCATAAATCAGTTCACCCTATTATTTTATTTAGTCTCCTCCGATTGGCTGGACCAGCAACAACTGCACATGATTCAGGAATTCACAGATGAGTTTAAGTTATAAGAATCTAAATTACCATTAAAAAAAAGCCCCAAACAGAGAGTGGTAAAAAGATCACTTTTTAGCTGATGTTGATGGACATTTATAACACAAAACAAAACAGAACAGAGGTCTCAGGGTCTCCAGTATGAAGTCACAGGGAAGCACAGCACAAACCCCACTCTGTGACTCACAGCAGACACACCTAGCCTCATGGACCCTGATTTCCTCCCCTGTGAAAACCCACCTAGGAGGGGCTAGTACATGAGAAATGTACTGGAGAGCCTGTGACATAAAGAATATTTGATGATGATATTTCTTTCTGTTTAAAAATAAATCATAACCCCTGACCCAAATTCCCGGCTTACTTAAGAAAGTCCTTAAGAAGTATAGCCAGCTTTCTTGGACTGCCAACCCCCAAATCATGACAGAGAGACTTATTGTTAGCTATGAATGTTCAACCTCAGTTTAGGCTTATAATATATATTAACCTATTTCTTTTCATGTACATTTTGTCTCGGGGCTTTTTACTTTCTTTCATTCTGTATACCCTACTTTCCCTGCTTCCTCTGGTCTGGCTGGCTGGCTGTTGTGGGATGTCTTTCTGTGTGCTGTGAATTACCATTGGATAATAAAGGAACTGTGTTGACCTATGGCAAAGATATAGAGAAACACAGGTAAGTCAGGAGCCATGTGCAGCACACAGATTATAAAAATGGGCTAAGTTTTAAGAGCTAGCAAGAAATAAGCCTGAGCCATAGGCCAAACAGCTTGTAATTAATATAAGTCTTTGTCTGATTACTTGGGACTAAGCAGTTACAGAACTGTAGGTCTGGCCCTCAGGCTAGACAGGCCAGAAACTTCTGGCTACAGCTGGCTCTGAGTCTCTCTCTCTCTCTCTCTCTCCCCCACATTCCTCCTCCTACTTATTCTCTCTGTCTGCTAGCCTTGCCTATCCTTCTTTTCCCTAGCTATTGGCCATTCAGGTTTTTATTAGACCAATCAGGTGCCTTAGGCAGGCAAGGTGAAACAGATTCAACACATCTTTATATAGTTAAGTTAATGCAGCATAAACAAATGCAACACACCTTTACTTTACTTTATAGGTAAAGTAATACTGCACAACAGGGAAGCCTCTCAATAATACTGGAAACCAAAGAAACAGGAATATTGGCAAACAACACAAGCCAAAGAAAAGCAGGAGCTTGGAGAAGAAGCAATTCAGTAACCAGCACTGTGAGATCTTTGCCAAAGGGCTTCCTGCCCTGAAACTGATGAGCCAAACACCACTGAACCTATCCGAAACACATGGGAACTAAGTTAGGCTCAGATGTGCTATGGCATGCCGCTGTTCTCCATCCAGTCCTGCCCGCTCTCCCATGGTGCCCTTGACATGATCTGGCCACTCTGAAAGAATGGCCATTGTGATCTACACATGCACACACATAGACACACACATATATACAATACATATACATGTACGCACTCATACACATACATGCACTCACATATATACATACACACATACAAAGGGGCTTAACAGTATATAGACTTTCCATTTATTCTTTCATTTAGTTACCACAACAAAAATCTCTGACCATTTCACAGATGAGAAGCCTCAGAGAGGCCATACGTCAAATTACACACAGCTAACACAGGGCTGAGCTCAGGTATCTGACAATCGTGGGCTTCTGTTCCCATAGGTCATGATCACAGTACAATAAATGAGGGCAAGCGCGAAGTGGACCATTGTCCAGGGAGCACATTCTCCAGCCCTGGGGAGCACCATCCATGAGTGACTCTAGGCCTTGTGGTCATAGCAACTGTCATATCCAGTACATTGCCCAGGTCATTTAGCATAATCCTCAGCAATGTGGTGATTTATTGGTGACTCTAAGTCCCCACTGGGCCGGCATGAGAATAATCAGATGAATAATGAGTCTGTGAAGATGGCTGCACTCTGAGCCAGCTGCCGCAGAAGGGAATTATGCGCTGGGATGCTGCCTGGGGCTGCAGCAGGCGACGGATGCTTCTGAGGAAGGGTGGACTCCATTTGCTCTTTTGGCTGCAAGTTGCTTCTCTCAACACAGGGAGCTTAAGAGATAACAGTGCTGGCATCTCCCTGTTCCAAGAGAGAAGATGAGAAGAACATTGATGGTCCCAGGGACAAGGGAACAGAATGCCAGTCAGTACATGTGAAAAAGACTGCACAGAAGAAAAGCATCCCTGGGATTTGGCAATATGTGGGCAGTCACCCTACTAGATCACGAGCCATTGGCCCCTTCATTGTGTAGCTATGCTGTGTTAGTTATCACTGAATCCCAAACGCTCCAAAGATATTGGCTCTTCAAACAGCCTCATTGTATTAGCTACAACTCTATGGGTCATAATTCACAAGGCTGGGGAGATGACTCAGTCCATAAAGTACTTGCTGAAGGGGCATGAGGACCTGAGTCTGGACCTAAGGATTTCCATACACAGTGGCACATGTCTATAACCCCAAGCACCCTGGGGTGCAAGGGAGTGGGGAAAGACAGGTTCTTAGAGCTTGCTGATTGGCCAGATGAATTGGTGGCATAAGAGGTTCTTTCTCAAAAATATGAAGCAGAAGCAACTGAAGGAGACACCCAATGTCAAACTCTAGCATCCACACACAAATAAATAGATAAATAAATAAATATTAGGATGGTTCATTGGAAATAGCTGAGCAGACCTCAGATGATGCTGGCTATTGGCTGGGTGCCTCAGTTCCTCAACACAGCTTCTCTCCAGAGGCAGCTGAAGGAGTTCGTTTACATCCCAGAGGAAGGATGTTCAGAGACCATAAGCTGAAATACACTAAGACTAGGACTCAGAAACCTGGACGATACACTGCCTTGGGCAAGGCACATCAAGAAGCCCCACTGACTTAAAGAGGTTCAGACACCAGCCAGCTGTGGCTGGGATGGGCTGCAGTCACAGCAAAGAGGAAGGAACAGGGATGAGCATCACTGAAATGGACCCTGAGCTAGAATTTAGTGGGCAGGATGTCTGCTGGGAAGCCATCTGTGGAGCAAGCACAAGAGATGGAAAACAGGCATGTTGGGATGGGCTGCAGTCACAGCAAAGAGGAAGGAACAGGCATGAGCATCACTGAAATGGACCCTGAGCTAGAATTTAGTGGGCAGGATGTCTGTTGGGAAGCCATCTGTGGAGCAAGCACAAGAGATGGGAAACAGGCATTAGCAGAGGACAAGGAAGGGATGCAGTGGGGTCCGAAGACAGTATCACCATGAGCGCGGGTGCTCAGAAGGTCCTGCAGAACTGGCCCTGAATATGACCAGCGCAGAATACAGATGAAGACGAGGCCCGTGTCCACCATATTCCTGTTTTCTACTCTAAACACCTGGGACTAAGCAGGACAGCCTGCAGTTAATGCTTCTGGAAGCTTCTCACTGCCATCCAGAGTTGGGAATCAAGTTATCATTTCATTTCTCTGGGGGTGGCGACACTGAGGTATGCTCTGAGAGATTTCCCTGAGGTCCCCAGTGGGTTAGACCTTGGTTGCTCACAATAGCAGCCAGCAGGATAACACTGTTTCTTTTCTTTCTTGACTTACTCTACTCGCCATTGTTTCCTAAGATCAATTCCCCCAAACTCTTAGTTTGCATGTGTGTGCCTATGTACATATCCATGTAGGTGTGTGTGTGTGTGTGTCTGTGTGTGTGAGACAGAGAGTGAGAGAGAGAGAGAGAGGTGCAGAGGTCAACCTCAGGTGTCATTCATCAGGACAGAATTATTTCTTTTGAGACAGGACCTCTCATTGACCTGGAACTTACCCAGCAAGCTAGGCTGGTTGAGCAGTGAGCCCCAAAAGGTCCTTTATCTCTACTTTGGGAATTAATGGTGTGCAACATCATATGTAGCTTACACAGGCTCAGGGATCAAACCCAGCAAGCACTGTATTGGCTGAGCCATCTCTCCACACTAATCCTCAATGTCTTCTCATGGGATCTATGTCTGGTGAGATTCAGACAAAGACATGTGATAACCCTGAGAGCAAATTCCAGAAACCCTGAGACACAGTAATAGACTAGTGTACAGGAAAATACTCCAAGCCAAAATACCACCATCTTCTTGAGTTCTCCTGTGCTCACTTGCAAAAGATTATCCCAGCTGGGCTTGTCAATGACCTTCCCTCACAGAGGAGAGGCAGATCTCGTTATATACATTTCTGACCTAATTGCACATGATCGCTGGAAGGAGCTAGAAGCATGAATGGCTGGGAAGGACTAGGGACAGCCTCCATCTATGCCACCTTACAGGCGTTATCATCCTGGCTGAGTGCAGATTTCCCAGTGTGGCAGCTGTAAGGCTACCCATGCTGCCCATGACCCCTCACCCACTGATCTACTGGTAATGCTAATAAACTCCCTGGTTCCTCGGCATGAACTTTGATTGTTTCATACCTGTTTGTCATTAGGGACTTTTGAAAAGGGGAAGTAGATAGGATGTGGTGCCTAGGCCCCTCCCACCTCCCACCCCTACAAGAAAATTCTCACAACAAATAGCCATGCAATTCCCCCAGGCTGGGGAGCCAGACAGTCTGTGTTTGAATCTGCTTCACTAGTACGCAAATATTGAATGCTAACATGACTGCTATTTATAGACTCTAGAAAGAGGTTCAAGAGACGCAGATCTGGGAACGTTAGAAAAAGAAGGTAGTTCCAGAAGGATGGGTGACATCTTCCAATTATGAGAATACAGAACTAAGTTATTTTACAGAAGCAATTGCAGAAATCCTGTGTTTTCCCATGATGTATCAGGGGAGCCTGGTTTTATTTTTATGTATTTTCTTAATAAGCAGAGGGTATTTATTTATTTTTATATAAACTGGTGTTTGAACTGCATGGCTTTGTGAGGGCGTTGGCTCCACTGGAACTTGACTTACAGACATTTGTGAGCTACCATGCAGGTGCTGGGAATTGAACCCAGGTCTTCTAGAAGAGCAATTAGTGCTCACTGAGGCATCTCACTGAGGCATCTCTCCAGCCAAGAGCCATTTTTTTAAAGCACAAAGGGTAAGAGATGCAGCCATCAGTTCCCCACCCTCAACCTGTAAGATGAATGATGGGGAGGCCAAACCCCAGAACTTGCTGTGGCTTGCAAATCCCTGAGGACAATAGAGAGGATTTCGTTAAAGCAGGTTCCACACAAAGCCAAGAAGAAGGAAAGGGCAAGCCAGCGCTGGGGCAATGTGCACCATTCAAGGGTGACAGAAAAAAACAGAGCCCTGCACCACCCCGTCTGACTCCCTGTGCCCCTTGTCAGGTGAATGGCTGAGAGGAGAAAGGGTGAAGACAGACAGGCAGAGTTAAGGAGAAATCAACACTCGCTTAGGGGCCCAACAGGTTTCCTGGCTGAGTAGGGTCACCAGCCAGAAACAGAGGTAGCCAGCAAGGCTGTGGCTTCCTAGGCTGACAAGCTCTTGAGTGGTAACTAGGAGCTGCTTCCGGGCTCTGTTCTCAGTCCCAACAGGTTTTCTGAACAGCTGAATGAAGTTCAGCATGGAACTCAGTACAGAAAAGGCCTGATGCCAGCAGCTGTCCACATGGACAACGTTATGTCCTCCCTCCCTACTACACACCTGGCCGAGGGACTTTGGACATTGTCTGGACACTACTTTGGGCTATCACAACAGAAGTGTAGGGGGCACTGTTGGTCTAGTGGATAGAAACTGGATATGCTACATTACTTCCCACCATACTAAACAAAGACCACACGCACACACAGAGGAAAGACTGGCTTAGCATATCAGGAGTGGCAAGACCTAATTATCATTGGTCTAAACTAAATGAGTAGGATGAGTGAATGAATGAATGAATTAATGAATACGTGTTACTCAGCACTGTTGTTGAGTCCTGGGAATACCAATGAGTAAGACAGACTCTCATCAAGGGCTCCTAATCCAGAGCAGAAGGAATGGAATTCTCACCAGGACTGAAGCAGAGATGGAGGGTAAATGGAGGCATGGCATGTTCTTGGCATGACACTACAAGCAACCCAGTGTGCCTGGAGTACAACTGGAAAGAGCAGCCGAGCCAGTCCTCCGATGGCACCGAGAGCTCCCGTAAGCCTTAGGCTGTCTTTCAGGCACAAGGCTCAGGAAAGCTACCGAGTGTGGTGACACGGTCAGATCTTGATCCCAGTAAATACTTAGTAACTCTGTTTGAAAAATCCTTCCCTCTAGCCAAGAATTAGTACACTAGTCTTCTCCATAAATCTTCTTATGATGACCTCATGCACCAAACAGTAGAATATGCTGGAACCTGGAAGAATACACTGGAACACTCTGCCCATGCAGACATGTCACATTTTTTTTAAGTACAATTCAGTAATTTTTAATAAATCCGCAAAATTGTGCAGTAATCACTATAATCCAGTTTTAGAATATTTCTGGCACCCCAAAAGTCCCCCGTGCGCATTTGTACTCAATCACCATTGCTAACCCCAGCCCGAGGCAGTCACCAATCTACTGTCTGTCTCTTCACAGCTGCCATTTCAAGACAATTCAAATAAATGGAATCATACTGTACCTGCTCTTGTACCAGGAGATTCGCTCACTTAGCGTGGATCAGTTGTTTGCCCGTCTTTGTTGCCAAGTGTTACCTCAGTCCCGTGACTATTTAAAAGACTGTGCTGGTTAGAGAATGAAGGATAGAGGAGAGAGAAATTAGAAGCCAAAAGCTCCGTTAGAAGATGGTGGTCTGAGTGGAGAAATAACTGAGCACCAAGAAGGAGAAAGGGGTGAGGGCAGCGGGGCCTGGCGGCAGCTAACAGTGGAACCATCTGGAAGGCTTGTTCATAAATCAGATCTGTCTGGGCAGAGAGCGAAGATTAGGAGACGGCTAGATCCCAAGAGGGCTAAGAAAGAGGATGTGAGCTGATTGTGACTGCGAGGACATTCATACCTGCTTGAATGGACCACCGTTCTACAGATCCAAGCTAGCCTGGGCACTTTTGGTGGCTTGCTGAGAGGCTGGCATCGAGGGCTTTGGGGTGAAGATAATAGTTAACAAGTCTGTGGAATGACTAAATGACACGGAGCTGTGAGAGACAGCAGGTTGGGGGTAACACAATTCAAATCAGTCTCCGCAGGTTCATACAAAGGGCCATGACTGAATCATGCTGCTAAGGCCCAGTGACCAGTGTTGTTCTGGACACTTGTCTGTCTTTCGGGGGGTAGGGTCTACAAAGACACAGGAAAAACCATCTGAAGCCTGCCCAGGCTCTGGGTTATGAGGGTCAGCTCTGCTCAGTTTCTTGTGGAGTGGATGGCTTCTTCTCTCCAGGAGCAGGAGCTATGCTTGCCAAAACCCCAGAATCCTCAAGTTCATAGCCACTGCTTGCTAAGTCCACTCCTCTAGCAACTGTCTCTATCAGACAATCCCGACAGCTCAGCCAGACTCTGGCATGCCTCCCCATGGGATGGAAATGACAGAACTTCCTGTTTCCTTGTTCAAACTTTATTAGTTCATTTTGTGCCACTGCAACAGAATGACTAGGTCTGGTGGCTTATAATAAGTTAATGAAATTTTTTGAAGCTTTGATTTGGGGGACTAAGATCTTCAAACAGCATGGTGTTGGTATCCTGCTGAAGACTGCCTGGCTGTGTCACAACATAGGAGAGAAACAGACCTGATGCCCAGACCACATCTTCCTTTAAGTTCATTCAGATTTCTGAGTAGTAAACCTCAGCCTTCTGTTCGTTGTGGCCTAATCCACAGAAGTTGAACAGTCTGGAAATATCTACTGCCGTTTCTAATTACACAATTAACATGAGCTCTGGGGGCCAGATTTAGAAAACATAAGCATTGTTAACTTTTAATTATTTTATTTTCCTCTCCATATAGAATGTATAGTCTGAATATTCATCCATTCATACATACACATAAACACACGCATATCCCACAGATTTTCTTACTGTATAATTGGGATCAGCAGTATAATTTTCAGCTTAAAATTAAAAATAACTCTTTGTCATTAAGAGATGGCTCGGTTGGTAAAATGCGCGCTGTACAGGCAGAAGGGTTCAGCACACAGAAGCTTGGGCAGCGGCATATGCCTCTAATCCAGGGCTAGGGAGATGGCTACGGGAGGCTCACTGCAGCTCCCTGGACCGCCAATTGAGTCAGCGAGCTCCAGGCTCAGTGAGAGCTGTCTCCAAAATAAAGGCGGGAAGAAAATGCCCATCATTGACCTCTTGATTGCACTGGCCTCCACACCACACACTCACGTGCACGTGCGCGCACACACACACATATACACACATGTACACAAGCACACACGCACATACAAATGCAGTGGAGTCTCTGATGATACCCATTGTGAATGGAGTCTTTGATGATACCCGTTACCCCATCACCCCCCGCTTCTGTGGCTGATCTACCCATTGCCATTTCACTGTCCCTGTAGTGTCCCAGGTGCTTTGGTTACAGTGAAGTCTGGGGCTGCATTGCTGTGCGGGGCTCATGAATTTTTCCCCAAACACTTCATGCAGCTCCCCCTTTTCCCACCTTCTCTCGACACCGGCACACTCCCTTCTCGTGGCCTTGTTGGGGTGTCTGCACCCTCCCTCTGCTCACATCAAGGGTGAGATCTGCCCTGGCTTCCTGTTATCTCTCCCACCTGGTTCCTGTGTCTTCACAGTTCTGCTGAGGCCACCACAGCTCGCTCCTGCCACCTCCTGCCCACTTGCAATATCTATGGTACTAACATAACCCTTCCAAGGCTGGGAAGATGAAAGACAGGCTTAAGTCAGCATGAAGAAATTTAAGGGACTTCGGAGGAAAGCTCCCCGTGCAGTTTCTTTCAATGATCTCTGACTGAGCACATCACCAGGATGAACCATCTTAACCCTGCCTGCCAGCGAGGGGCCTTCGTCTGTAATGTCTAGCAAGAAGTCAAGATGGAATGAGTCTGTCTGAATAAACAGGAGGAAAGAAAAAAGGAGGGGGGAGGGGAGGAGGGGGTTAGGGAGGAAGAGAGGGCGGGCAATGAGAGGTGGGGAGAGAGAGAGAGAGGGATAGAGGAAGGGAAGAGAGACGGGGAAATGGAAGGAAGGAAAGAAGAAAAAGAGAATCTGGTAAAGACACCTTTGTGTACTGCTGCCAGGCTCAGGACTAATCGGGACAAAAGCCTCAGGAAGATAGGGCACCGGTCAGAATGAGAAAAGGGCTTTGTAAAGGGAATTGTCTTCTGAGGAAACACCTGGCAGGAAGTCACCAGATATGGTGAGGTTCAAGAAGAGGCAGCATCACTGTGGCCCATAGAGATGTATCCCCCACTCCTGGTGAGGTGAATGGAAAAATTGCACCTCTGTGGGCTGTCCTTACAGGGGCCATTTGGGGTGCAGAGGCCTTGAAGGCTGTAGAGAGATGCATGGTTGCTTCCTAAGGGGAGTCCTCAAACAGGGTCTAAGGCTGGTTTTCGCTAGCTCTTTTTTCTTGATAGAAAGAAGCAGTGCTTGGAGTCACTGGGACAGTCACAGTGTGCGTCATGCTTTCTATGCCATGGGCAAGTCAAGGCCGAAGGCCTGAGCTCCCATGATTCTTTGCCAACACCCCTGTCTGCACCCATACACACCATGGGCACTGTAATAGACACTAGTATAATACCCATCCTGTAGCTTCGTGTAGAGAATCAGGAGCAGAGGAAGCAGTGCATACGTAAGGGGTCAGTTCCATTCCTATTTGAGTGAGGTATGAAGAAAGCAAATTCTGAAAGGGCTTAGGCAGGGGATGTGTGGAAAGGCTAAAAAGCACGAGAAAGGAGGAGACTGGGACAGGAGTTGAGGGCACAGCATTTAATGTGGCTGGTGACTTTGTGTAGCTACAACAAAGGCTGAGCAAGGTAGGACACAAACCCAAAGAAGCAGGCAGTCTTCAGGATTTTTATCCTATACATTAAAGAACGTGGGCATCAGTGCAAAAGCCTCAGGTGTGGGGTGGGGACCACATGGTGGGCAGATTGCAAAAGGCAATTTGGTAAGGTTTATGGTGAAGTAGAGACATTTGTGGAGGAATCCTGCCAGGCACCAGCACTATGGTGTGTGGCTCGCTAGGAGGAGAGGCGTCTACCTCAGTTGTGTCAGCATGGATACTATCGTGACTAGGAGCTGGGTGGATTCTGGTCAGCCCCATGTCTTTGCCAGTTTTATAGATGGGAGGGCCATTCCTCTGGAATATTCTGTTAGTCTTTACTAGTCCGCTTTCACAAACTGAAATGGAACAAGACAAGCCTACCACTGACCTGGAAATTTTATACAGGAAAGGACTTTAGGGGCTAATGTCCCTCCTCAGTAAAGTCCAGGGTCATTTTTCCTGGCCAAAGAATCCATTTGAGGATCTAGCTAAAGGCGAAGTGAGTCCTCACTGTGTGGATGAGAAAGACTGTAAGTGTAGCCTTGAGTCCACTACCAAGCATTACAAATGACCGGCTGCCCATTATATTCATGAATAGTAACTAATTTCCCTTACTGTCCTGTTATCATCTCTCTCCCAGTGTTGCTGACTTTACAATGAAATCTCTAGACCAGAACATAGAATTCTGGGAAAGAATTAGACAAAACTAGAGAAGAGAACACACACATCTACTGGGGCCTGACCACAGCCTTTAGGAAACATGGGGTTGTATGAGGATGACAAGGATTGGGGGGTTGTTTCCACCTGTTTTGAAGTGTAAATGTGGACAGAAGGGACACTGTTGGCTGTGGACAATCTCATAGTAAGCAGCATCTCCCATCATTTGGAAATGGCACAAGAAGCAATTGCCATCACCCGTTAGTGACCTTCTACTGACCCTTAATTTATGTGTCTACCGCAAGATCAGGGGATCTGAGAATAAAGCAAAGAGAAGCATGAGAAAAGGGACAGGTGGAAAGCATGACCCACGTCATTGCTGTTCTTCCCAGAGCAGGACAATGACATGGGGCCAGCTGACCTATGCAGCTTTACAGTCACTGTACTGTCTCAGGACCCGTTCTCACTGAGATGCCTGGAACCATTCTCCGGACATTTCAAATGGGGCCGACAGCTCCCCCACATGGCAACACGCAGCCCTCAGAACATGATACAACTGAATTCTGTGGCAGGACTCTCAGAGCCTGCATTCAGCCTCCTAGGGGACTCCATTTGTGAAATCTATTTCTCAGTAACACAGCCCACATTGCACAGCTGTTTATATAAGAAAGTCTTTCAATGATAAGTGTGTTTATTTAATTTTGGCTTTCCAGACTTGAGCTGATTTCTCTAAATGGGAGTCCCCATCTTATAGGACCCTGCTAATAAACTCCAGTACCCACTGTCCTGGACTCCTTTGTAATTAGTGTCCCAGCCACATAGTCCAAAACCATCAGAAGGTCAAGCTTTCCCTGATCTAGTAGTACGTGTGGGCTGTGTACTAACTGACTCCTAAGGCTTGGCTATGGGGTCTTAACCCCCATCTGTGTCTTTCAGGTCTCCCAATAGCTGTTTAATAATATTTTCAAAAAACTCCCCTCTTCTTTCATAAATATTCATGGATCTGAAATTCTTAGTTCCCACTACTAAGCAGATTCTGCAGTAGGGCAGTGGGCAGAAGTGAGGTGAGCCACATGGAGTGAAGCGGGACCCTTCCCTCAGAAAGCCTGCTTCTAGCATGCATTTGGCCGGCCGTGTCTTTAGTCTCCTCTGTCATGAGGCGCCTCTTTCCCTTACTGCCATGGAAGCAGCACAGGGCTCTGACCTCCAGAGCGGCTGGACTCTGCTCTGTAGCCCCCCTCTGCAGAGGGTTCAAGACCTGTGTGATCACGCTTACATCTTAGCCGAGCTCAGGGGCAGAAACAGCAACTCCAAGGTTCGTAATTCAGAGAAAAAGGATAAGAATATTATTAGTTCAATATTGTGAGGAATGGATAATCACGGCAAGATTAGAATCTCATAACACGGGTGTTCTAAAGTGTGTTTTTGTGATATTAAAGCATCTCTCTTTTTATTCAGGTTCAGACACTGGGTTAAGTTAGCTATTCAAGGTCATGCCAATAACCAGTCTACCTCAGAGACAGAACCAAATCTTGCTGATGCCTGGCCTTTTGCAAGGCTTTATAAATTCCCATCATTAACTATGTCCTGGGGTGCAGGGAAGTTGCTTCCTGGCTTTTGAGCTAAGGTCAAGTCCATTGAAAGTAGCTAATCCACACTCAGACTCACAGGGTGTGCTGTGAGGGGATTCTGCTAAAAGGCCTTGCATGTGCTGGACAGGTATCTACCACCAAGCTTCATTCAGAGCCCATTAGTTTGTATTTTGAGACAGGGTCTCACCCAGTTGTTCAGGCTGCCCTTGAACCCACTGTGTAGCCCCAGGAGGCTTCAGCTTGCAATTCTCCTCTAACAGCTAGGATCTAGGCCTGTGCCACCAGGCCTGGCTATGAGGACGGATCACGGGACCCCCAATTCCAGGTGAGCCCACTGAACGGGAAAATACACCTCTCACTTGCTGTCAGTATTCCCAGTTTGAACCCACAGAAAAGCTCCTCTAGTCCTCACACTTCTAAAGATGCTGTGTTCTGGATTAAAGGTTGCTCAGTGTGAGACATAAAAACCCTAACAGTCTCATGTTTCTTTGGGGTCCTTGGAAAGTTCGAGGCTGATTTTCAACCCAAGATCAGTTATTGAGGGTGAGCATCAAAACAGAGATTGGAATGACGAAGCAGCAAGCCCCGGGATGCTGGCAGCCTGCAGACACCGAGAGAAGTGAAGAGGGCAGGATGCTACCCTACAGCCATTGGAGGAAGCTGCAACCTTGTGGGCACTTTGATTTTGACCTAGGATACTAGTTTCTCATTTTTGACTTCCAGATAGAACTGTAAGAGGGTTAATTTCTGTTATTTCAGGTCACCAAGGAGTGAGTACTGCTGGTTCTATTTATTTAAATTCCCTTAGCTTAGAAGGAACAATTCAAATTGTACTCCTGGAAGCCTCCCAGGAAGTTCTTTATGAGATGATTTTTCCCTTTTATCTTAAACTCCATGACTACAGCATGTATTAATTTCCTGTGGTCAAGCTTAATATGTTACCCTGAACTTGGTGGGAAGGAAATGGGCAAAGCAAGGATTCAGGAGAACCCGGATGATGTGATGATGCCCGGGCAACAGTAGGAGAAGCCATGCTGCACCCACACTGTGGTCCACATACCAGCTTTCCTCACATACACCTAACCACGTCAGTGGAGGACATCTCACAGCTTATTCTTCCGTGGTTTGTCAACACGCCACAGTGTTCTGATGTGTTACAGAAAAGACCTATTTCTCAGTCCATTTGGCTCCTTTGAGAGAGAGTTTTAAGAGTGAATGGTCATTTTTCATTCTCTTAATTACCCTGTGGGGCAATCCTGAGTCATACAGATTATCTATGGGCTTGATGTGGACACAGTGACCTGCATGGAGCACGTCTCTCTATAGCTCAGTGACAGTCAGTGTTATGATGTCACTGGATGGTCCCAGATGAGCTGATAGGTTCTCAAGACAAAGCAAATCTCTTCAAGACATTTGCTAATGCACCAGAATCCAGAGAGGGTCTGAACTTGCTTTTCTACTCTCATATTAAAATCTAGTTTTAGAGGAAGGGGGAGCTCTGTGGGGTGAGACTGGCCTCGTGTGTGCCTAGAACCCTGAGTTCCACCCCCAGAACATCACAAGCAGGGTGTGGCGGTCACATCTTCAATCCTAGCAGAAGCAGCAGAACCAGAAGTTCAGGGTTATCCTTGGGTACATAGTAAAGTACAGGCCAGCCTCGGGTACCTGAGACCTTATCTCAAAAACAAGATCAATAAAAAGCAAAACCAACCAAACAAAACCCTCCTACATTTCCTTAAGGGCAATTCTCAACTCACAGGTCCTTCTAAATCCCTGCCATGGGTTCAAGGTTGTCATTTACCATTTTCAAACACAACTGTGGAAATATTTGAGAGAAAACACTAGATTCTGAAATGGAAATTAAAGACTCCTAGAAAATGATGAAGGAAACAGACAAACAAACCAGCCCCAGGCATCAGAGGGAATCTGCTCAGTTCTCCAGGTGGCAAAAGTCAGCAATTAAAATGAAGATTATTGAGTCAAATTTTTAAATGTCAGATTAGCCAAACTGTATAGCAATTGAGATACCAGACTATGAAACTAACTTCAAATAATAGTTTATATGTCAACAATAATTTATAAAAACTAGGTGAACTGTAGCTACAGGGGGCTGTGGAGACAGTTCAGGGAATGAAGACTTTCTGCACCAGTGCCTGGACTGGACTCCGGCTCTCCAGAACCCATGAAAAAGGCTGGACTTGTGTGGCAGCCCCTGATTCCCAGCACTTGGGAGGCAGAGACAAGGACTCTCTGGGGCAAGTTGGGTAGCTAAATCAGCCTAATGGGAGTGCCCATTCAGGGAGAGACTCTGCCTCCCAGGGAATAGAGTAGACCATAGCATAGTTAGTGTCAGCTGTCAACTTGACACACCTGGAGGAGGGTACCTAAGCTGAGGAACTGCCCCCCTCAGATGCCCTGGGGACATGTCTGAGGGGCATTTTCTTGGTTGATGATTGATGTGGAAGGACCCAGCCCACTAGGGTGGTGCTATCCTCTTCAGGTGGGTCTGGGTTGTGTAAGGAAGGTGACTGAGCAAGTCATGTGAGAGCCAGCAAGGAAAGCGTGGTCCTCATGGTTCCTGCCTCTGCTCCTGCTGAGGTTCCTCCTGCTGGGGTTCCTCCTGCCGTGACTTCCCTCAGAGACCGGCAGTGATGAGACAGTAAGTGAGACATGTAAGCCATCACCCCTTCCTCCCCAAGTTATATTGGTCAGTGTTTTATCACAACAACAGAGAGCAAATCAGGACAGAAATCAAGTCAGGCAGATTCCCATGGCCAACCTCTGGCCTTTACACATGTGTCCACGTGCATGACCATGTATTATAAACACGAAGGACACACAGATATGATGTGGTACAAATGTATGGAGTGTTGACGATGTGACACCAGTGCCAGATACAATGAAAGACTGACAGATTTGACTGTAAACTATTTTTAAACCTCTGAGTGAAAGGAAAAATAACAAAATCAGGAAAAGATTGCAACTGTGTAACAAAAAGCTGGCAGTCTTTTATAGATGTCTCTTAAATTAGATGCAGAGGTCAAAGCAATCTCCTTCACCTCTTTATTCTTGTCCACAACAAATTCAATGAGATGGACTATCCCATGCTTTGAATACAGGGAAATAAACCAAGTTCTTCGTTAGATACAACAGAACTGGTTCTAATTATTCCACCGAGGAAGTGATTCCAGCTGATCCCAGAAGTACAGAGAAGGAGAGAAACCAAGCTTGGACCAGAGCAACAGAAATGAGCATCCAGAAGATGCTGGAAGCATGTCGGGTGAGACACAGTGGCTGTCTCATCATACATGAGATGCCCCTTGAGCCACCTCCATCTCTGTACCAGAAACTGGACTTCGGTATGACTCCCAACCATCCCTCCTATCACAAAAGCAGATTCCTATTGTCTCAGCAGCTTCTCCTTTGTGCCTGCCCCCTCTCTGTCTCCCCTACTTCGTGTATGTGTGTGTGTGTGTGTGTGTGTGTGTGCCATCTTGTTCTTATGGCCTGTGCAGCATACATCTCTACGCATCTATTTTTTTGTCTGCATGTGTACAGCAGGCTAGCTGGCCCGTGAGCACCCAAGGATCCTCCCGTCCCCACCTCCCATCTCACCACAGAAGCACTGCAATTACAGATGTGTCCCACCGCACCGAGCAGCGGTGCTAAGGATGTGGCCAAAGGTCCTCACATTTGTATACCCATTCCTTCACTCAGAGCCATCTCCCTGGCCCTGACGCTGCTCTTCCCTGTCGGTATGAAGGGGAGGAGTGACGTAATGAACTGACCTGGCATCACACACCCGCACCAGAAAGAACTAAGCTGAAGAAAAGCAGCTGTTGGCCATTTTCAGTCTCTACAGTGGGCAGTGGCTCTTCATCTCCTGCAGAATCTCTTTTCTAAACATCTATTACTGATGGCTAGACATGCTTACTAGAAAATTTTGTTTACAATTGTTTACATTAGTGATCATTTTGAGCTGTATGAATTAATTTAGATATACTACATCTTGATTCCTACCTCAGAAAATGGTATAGATTTCTACCTCTAAGTGGAGAGAAACTGAGTACATGGCTTTTAGGACCTTGGCATTGTGGTACAAAAGAAAAAAAAAAAGGAGAATTTAAGGTTTGCCTGAGAAAAGGTATTAATGATACTCATAAAAGCAAGGGACATTTCTGTGCAGAACCACTGGGTCTGGGAAGGAGATGGGGTTTAACCTGAATAGTCTGAACCAGTGGGAATTTATAGCAAACAATCAGTGTGGGAATCAGGTAACTGATAACTCCTAAGAGGAGAAATCAGGATCAGGTGGGATTCCAGCCAACTAGGTTAAACCAGATTCTCCCTGAATTGTTAGACCTCACCTTGGAAATAAAGAAGAGGGATATGAGCAGATGTCTGGAGTGAGAGGTTCCTTCTAGACTGAACTAGCAGCACTCTTAGTTAAAACGGAAGTTATCAGGGCATGGATAGGGAGGGGCCCCAAGAAGCTTGAGGAGCCAGCCTTTGGCTGAGCAAAGAATGCTTTTAAGCACAGATGAGGCCGGAAGAGGAGGGCTCTGGTAATGGAAAAAGCAGAAAGGAAGGTGAAAGAAAAATACTGAAGACATTGAACTTTAGGAATTTGTTTGTTTGAAATACCTATGGCCCAGGAGTAAAGTAAGAAACAGGATGATGTTTCCTCGAACACCCAAGTAGGCTCATCTACTCCTTACCAAATAGCACACTCAAGCTCTGGAGACTTCACAGGGACTCAAGTTCAGTCCTCAGAACCCATGAATGTGCAACCGTGCATGCTGTTCCAAAGGCACAGTCCACATGCTTCTTTTTTTTTAATAATTCAACCTTTTTCACATTAAAAAAATATTTATTTTTATTTTATGTGAATTGTTGTTTTGCCTGCATGTGTAACTGTGTAAGGGTGTCAGATCTTGGAATTAGAGAAGTTGCTAACTGCCATGTGGATGCTGGGAATTGAACTCAGGTCCTCCAGAAGAACAGTCAGTGCTCTTAACTGCGGAGTCATCTCTCCAGCCCCTCATGCTTCTTTTTAATATTTATTTTTATTCATGTGCCTGTGATTGTCATACGCATGCAGGTACCCAAAGAAGCCAGAAGAGGGCGCCAAACCCTAGAGATACTTACATTTAGTTGTGAGCCATAAACAAACAGGGGTACTGGGACCTGAATTAGCATCATTGGGAAGAGCAACAAGTGCTCTTCACTCCTGAGCCTTCTTTCCAGCAAGACCCGTGGAAGCACTTTGCCAAGCTGTGCCGTCCACATATGTGTCCTCAGAAGTGGGTACTCCAGCGTGAGAAGATGCCAATCAGTGTGCTGGACCCACAGGGCCAGAAGCTAGAACAAGGGTTCCTAGTTCTTAATGGATGCTGCATGTGGCACATGCGTTCTCATCCTCTTCCTGTTTGGTACAAGGAAGTTCAAACTGAGGTCAGTTCCAGAAAAGCAAGCAAGACAGGATGTGCTTAACCAGGTGTTTTCTGGGTCAAAGTCATTGCTTGCTTCTCTACCCTTTACATTATGGACTATGCCCGCCTTTTTTATTCCCTCTCTCATATAGAGGAAAAAACAAAAACAAAAAACCAACACAAGCCACCTTAACCTAAAATAATAGGCACATTGGCATTTGTTTGGGGACCTAGAATACACCCAAAAAGGCACTAGAGCTTTATTCTGGTTTGACATCAAGTCACAATTAAACCTTCCTCAAAGTCTCTGTTGTCCTGGTAACTGCTCGCTACTGAGCGAACATGGTGGGGTGTGATTGCCCAAAAGGGTCTGGAAGGAGAGCGAGAGCTTATTAAGGAATTCTTCCCGGTGCTCACAGACGCCACAGCCATGTCAGACAGAGGAGCAGAGCTGGAGGAAAGCCCTCCCCCAGGTCCTCCCAACACTGTGGTAGATTTGGGGCTCTGCTGCTGTGAAGTGGCTATGCATATTACAATAACAAGCCTGATGCCGGTACACCAAAAATATTGACAACAAATAGTATTTTGAATAAGCAGATGGTAAATCCCCTTAAACACATTCGGCTCTGAGGGATATATTTAGAAGCAGATGAATAGTCGCTGGGGATTTTTTTTTAAGTGTCAATTGGTGTGAATGAATAAAGATGGTTTTTAAGAGAGCTGAACTGCTTAGGGATTAGGGCCAACTGGAACAATTTACTTTACAAAAGCTTGTCGGGGAGGGCTGCAAGCTAGAGCTAGCGGCTCACGGTTTCTGTGAGGCAGGGGTCTTTAGCCCACTCGGCCTCTCACCTGTGCCAGCCCAGTGCCCTCCCTCTGCCCACCTTTTCAACTGGGCATAAACAAGATCTTGGAGCTCCAGGAAACCAATGATCGTGGCAATGACGGAGGGGGTACCGTAAGTAGCAGTCCTTTTTTATTGTGGTTTAACAGATTTTTAGCAAGAAGACTGAGAATATAAATTGGCTTCATTTTTAAATCCTGAGGAAAATGCCTAAACAGCCCATAAGGTCCCACTTCAGGCAATTAAAAAGAGCTCAGAATAGCAAGAAAGAGGGAGAGGAAAAAAAAAAAAGGCGCAAAATTTATTTGGACACTGTAGAGGAAAAAAGGTTACTGATGAGACAAACTTTCATTCCCACATCATCTCAGAGTCCCTTATGTGGACCTGGTGCCCAGTTTAGGATGTGGGAATTGGTATAAGGAGTAAGAAAAGCATATCAGATATGAGATGTTTTTGTTCCAGCAATATAAAATGTGTTCTGAAGATGTATGTCATAAAAATGATGGTCTAGACTTTCTCTTTACTAGCATGCAATTCTTCTCACAGGCCAAATTCTAGTCCCTCACTGACAATGGAGGTGTCACAAGAAAAAGGTTCAGAAACAGTGATAGGGGAGATGTCTCCGTAGGCAAAGTGCTTCTCAGAAGCACAAGGACATGGGTTCCAATCAGGGCTCCCACATAAAGAATCAGGCCCGGGGGGCTGGAGAGATGGCTCAGCGGTTAAGAGCACCGGCTGCTCTTCCAGAGGACCTGGGTTCGATTCCCAGCACCCACATGGCAGCTAACAACTGTCTGTAGTTCCAGTTCCAGGCAAACACCAAGGCAAAC